>JACEIK010009728.1:0-47601 GCA_018107945.1 Datura stramonium | reverse complement strand
TATTATCAAAATCTGGCTCTTTTTAAATTTCAATTCAATTTTAATTTATTCCCTACCCACTACAAAATCTGGTTAATCCATTTACTACCATACCCGACCCAGAACCCAAAGAATTAATCTCAGCCATTCATCTTATTTAATCCAACGGATGAGATCAAACCTCACCTTTACCTTTTATAACATTCCCCCTCTCCAAACCCTAAAATCATTTCTCATTCTTCCTCCCTACCAAACGGCCGCCTCTCCCTTTCCTCTCCATTACTCTGTGCCAGCCACCATAACTAGCCGTCGGACCTTCCTCTCCTCACCAACATCGTCTTCTTCTCCCCTCTCTTTCTCCGTCCGGCCGTACACCACCAATTTCACCATCCTCTTTCTTTCCCCCTTCGCTTCGGCCAAAGCCACCAACGACAGCCACACCTCCCTCTCTTCTTCCTCTTCATCTTCTCTGGAAAATAATCGGTGGATGGACTGCCACCAGACCTCTTTCCCTCCCTCTTCTCTCTCAACCTTCACTAACAAACAAGCTGCCAGTCACTCTCCCTCTTCCCCCTCAGTCGCAAATCCCAGTCGAGACCACCACCACCAGACCTCCATTAATACCGAGTGTCGCACTTACCTTTTTCCTCGTCATCTTCTCCGTTTTCTCCGGCCAACATCTTCTTCGACGAAGCCACCGCACAAACCACAACCACTAGATTCCCTTTTTTCCTTTCCCTTTTCCCGAAACCATAACCACCAGTAAAAAACTGACCATTCTCCTCGCCACCCCATTTCCTCCATATTTTCCGTCACCATGGTTCACCGATCATTACGGGAAACAGTCCCGACTTATGATGGTCGAACATTTTTTGTGATTTTCAGACAGATCCTCGCAGATCTATTTATAGTATTGTCGCTTGATATTTTAAATCTTTTGCTTCTCTTTCATTTTGCCTGAAACTAGGTCTAATTTAATTAAATCCTATGTTTAGATTGTTATTATTATTGTTGTTTATAGTTGATAAATTAGTTTCTCAACTTCTTCATTTTTTCAATGACGTCGACTATTCAGGTTTTAGCTTTAATATGTGTAGATTTCAGTGTTTCCTATGTTCCCTGTTGGAAATTTGACATGCATTTTCTTGATTGCTCGATGTTCTCCGTAGATTATCTTTATGGTGTAAATTAAGCTATTTCTATATACTCACCGTTACGGGTTGATTAAGTTATGGATTTCATAATCTGTTATGTTATTCGAAAATTAATTTGCTTCCTCAATAGAAAAGTTATCTCATATGTAAAATATACCGAATGGGGCAGTGTAGGATTTGTGCACATAATATAGAATAATGTAATATTCATGGATTCGTGGAAAATTTCTTTCAATTTAATTTTTGACCCTAATTAGTTTGGCTATGTTATTTTTGGTTTGACCCATTACCGTATTTATTTCGTAATCCTTAATCTTCTTGCTTAATTAATACAGTTATGCTACAATTATAGTAATGCATTATTTATTCAGTTATTATTTTATTTATTCATTGGTCTTACTTTAAATTAATTTAATATTTGATTTGATTCTTTTACTAATTATATTAAATTTCTTCGTTCCTTAACCTGATAGCTTTTCCTATGAATCACTATTGTAAATTATGATATTTACACTCGTCTGATTGAATTGGTCCTTAGAAAAGATTGCGGTAATTCAATATTTATTTCTGATTTAATCACTGATAGATGTTTAAATAATTTTGGTAAGACTATCATTTCATACGTTTAAATCAATCTTTTCTCTCTTTTCAATATTTGCAATTATGGTAAGAGATTTTTCTTTTACTGATTTAATTTTATTAATTAGAATAATTAATTTATATATGGTAAGTAATTATTTGGAGTTGATTTTAATATTCCCTTTCCCTTTAAACAATTTGACTGTTTAGCTATATAAAGGAGTCTCCTCTCCTCTTGTCATTCATTCGAACACTATCATAGAACTGAATAATTTATTTTTCACAAATATTGCTCTGCTCCTTCAAAATTCTTAGTTCTTCTGCCCTGCCTCAATACGGCACTACTTGGGATCCACGAGATCCTTGTGATCTTGACGTATTGGGGGGCATGAGTCTCAATTATTGGCAAATCCTTTCTGAATTGTTGTTTGCTGCTTTATTCTTTTACCGATTAACAGGTTAGTTATTTTTCTATACTGCTTTTTGATAATACAATGTGCAAATTCGTACTTGCATAATAAACGTGAGCTCTCTAAATATTTTGCATATCCATAGGTATTATAATGTGTACTTAAATTTTTGTGATTCAACTTGTTTGTATAAACATTCTGTAAAGGATTTAATTAAAGAAGTTGTAAGTTAGGGATTCCCAAATATGTATTTGTACGTGTATATTTGTCGCATCACTTGTTTAACAGGCTACACCTATTTGGGGTGAAGAGTCGCCGGGGACAAGAGAAGGTTTAGGAATGGCTCAAATTCTTCTTTTTCATTTGTAATTTATTTATTTACTTTTCTTTTCATAAGCTGTAAATTGTAATAAACGCTGATAATAGTGAAAAAAGGGTATATGGAGGTAGGGATTATATTTCTTTACTAATTTTCCTTAACTGTCAAACCCACGTAGAAAGCATGTCTGTAGGATTCTTAAGAATATGTGCAACATTAGAAACCATTCCCATAAGAATCTTATGACATATACAACGTTAGGTAGCATGCTCATAGGTATTTACTTGCTAATTCAGACTTACAAATAATAATCGTGTTAAAAGAATCTTGTCTGGTTAAATATGTCAAGAATGCCTACTAACGTTTGTATTGGGTTTATCTAACAAACTTGTTCACTAGATTTGTGTCTGTCCTTAAAGATCTAGCCAGTTTGCAATTAATAACATTTAGCATGTCTAATTAATATTAAGTCATGCCTCGAGGACTTAAGTTTGATTTAAGTTGGACCATGTTCAGGGATACTCCTTTCAGCCCCCTAACATATATATTTGTATAGCTGATGTTGACACCCAATTTTGACCTTCATACGCCCTTATATGCTGCTTACATATATATATTTTATTTACTTTTTTAATTAATGTAAATATTAAAACTGCATTTATATTTATAAAATAATTAATTATTGTAATATTATTTTAAATACAACAATTTTAATATATTAAAAAATTAAAAAAGGAAATAATGATGTGATTATTTAAAAGTTGAAAATTTTAATTTTTAATATTCAAAAATTATTTGTTTAGATCTTTTTTTGTTTTTTTGAATTTATATGATTCATTTTGTGTATGTTATTGTTAATATTTTATTTGATCTTTATAAACTACTTACATAATTTTACAAATTTTGTATGACAATACTACTTGAATTTATAAATTATTTATGTTGATAATAGAGTTTATATAACTTTTGATAAATTAATTATATTTGCATTAGTCATTGGGTTATTTATAAAATATAATAATTTATAATTATATAATGAGTCTCTCAAATTTATGATTTATTTATATTAATAAAAATGTTTATATGATTTTCCTATAAATTATTCTTTTTATTAATATCTATTTATTAAATTATCTACAAGTGTAGCATGATTTATTAATTTAATAGCAACTAAAATCTAATTTCATTCAATTTATTCTAATTTAGCCACTTTCTATTCAATTTATACCAATTTTAATCGATTCATGTCAATTTTGGCCTTTTTGCAAATGCGACTCACTTTTAAAATCCAATTCAAATTTCAAATCTACCCATTTAATTATACATGACCCTTCAAAAACTCAAGACCAGACCCCAAAATTCTTAATTAAATAAATGCTTAGTCACTCCTCTTGATTGATAGCTGCGAGTTAAATCGATGAATCATTTCCTTTTTAACTACCAATACCAAAACCCTAGAACTTTTCATTTTCCTCCCTTCACCAACCTCAGCCATGATAGGACCCCTACAGTTTCTCCCCTCTTTCCTTCCAGGCGGAAGCCGGTGCCAGCCACCGCCCCCAAAACAACGACCCTCTTCCTTTACCTCCCATTAATGCGAGCGTCATCAGCGCCCTCCTCCCCTCTTCTCTCCCTCGTCATCGCCCACCGCGTACAGTAGCGCACCACGCTTCTTCTCTCCCTTTTCCCTGTTTGCTAACCTCCCGTTGTGTGGCTCATCTCACTCTCTTACCCACTCTCCTCCCACTTCATCTCCCGTCCTCTCCGTGGCCGCGGCCATGCGCGCCCTCTGTCACGCCATTGGGGGTGGCGGCACTGGTGCCCTAGTAGGACTGGAATTTGCTAGCGGTGAGCCTAACACGTCTAGTGCGACTGGCTACATCTCGGATTTCGAAAAACAACCGGGCTATATAACGGTTGTAAATACAACCTCGGCCAGGCGGGCCTATAGCCACTGGCAGTGTGTAATAGCAGTAACGACGTACTTATAGCGATGAATCTGAGAGACTCTGAGGTATCATCTTTAATCTAGTCATGCACGACTCACCATAAAGGATGCTTATATAACTTCATTGACAGGCAAGGTCACCCTTTACTATCAGTTATGGCCCGCGACCTTGACATAATCAATAATGTAGCGACTAAACACAACGCACGACTCCTTACAATGGCTACAGGCGGCCACAAGATATACATATATACAATATGCAAGCACATGGTGCGATAGAAATGATCGGGACGGGGCCAGACCTACCCTGTCTTGTACAACAAAGAAAAAAGAACTAACGCTTTGAATATCAGACCTCCCGGGATGGCGGGAGGTGATGACTCTATAAGGCCCATTTGGAATCACGGATCGCCTCCTCATCTATGAGTACTGCCGGACAAGTAATGCGATTGTGCCCCGATGGGCGTGACACCGGTGCCGAGTATGCAAAGCAGCGAATACAAATAACATAACTAGCAATTAGAATAGCGGGAGATAGCGAATGTAGACGTGTAAGGCTGAATCAAGCTTTACGTGTTGTGATAGGCCGGGAGCGTGCACGCGTGAGCTGACGGCTGCGTCTGTTAACTAATATAGCACGCCATCGTATAAATATAGCAGCGGTATTACCAACCCCAGCCATGGGATGGCACCAAGCATGAAACAATGTCCCCATATATCCCTACCCAGGTCAAAACCAACAAAAAATAAGTCACTCCACTCATCTTTGCTAACTATGAGCACCTCGCCATTTTGGATTAATTAAAACAGACCATCTCAGATATAAATAGTAACCATGTGCGAGTGGGAGGTTTCTTGTCTTGTAATTACGTATGCAGGCTGTATGTTTGTACACACTCCTGGGCGCTGGTCGCTGCTTAGGGCTTTACGTATAATCATGCGCGCAGATGCATTGCACGCTCCACGGGCGCTAGTCGCACAACGGGGCTTTACGTGTATGTCTTGCCGACTGATGCGGGAAAGCTTCATTCCGTCTTACGTCCAAGCTGAGACGGCATGCCACTCTTGGAGTGGCGTAAGCCACGCTCAGTGGGTGACACGTTACCAACCCGGGGCGGCGGGGACGCTCAGCGAGGTTGCCACTGTGACACGGTAAGTCACCGACAAACAATAAGCACATATATAGCAAACATGTTTTAAGAAAAGTACTATCGAAATCGATTTCTTGATACGTCTCTTTCGTATTATGTGATTCTTATACGCTTATGCGAATACAGTGATATTTATATAGCTTGCAAGGCTAATACGTAGCCAAGATACTATCGTCTTGTTTGGCTAATACCTTGTAGATATCACTGTACGAGCGGCTGTCATGTAGCCGAGGATGCGCATTTGATACATACGATTTTTACTTTACTAACTTTTATTGAGATATCTGTCATCTTGTTCTAACAGCATGCTTGCTAATCACATACTAGGCTATCTCTTGAATCACGGAATGCTAACTCGCCATTTGGCGTATGTTTTACTAACTTTCGGACTAAGCATGATACAACAGCATAAATCAGTTGCGAACACACAATACTCAACATTCAACTCAGGGAACTTCAAATTACGAGTTTACTATGATATACAAGGCTAAAGCTACTAACTACTTGAGAAGCGCTTTACATACCTTAACCTCGGTTATCCGACTATCGGACGAAACTCGGTCGTACTCCATTATTTCTCCCAGCTGCGTTCACGGCCTAGGTCCGATTGGTACAAATACATCACCGTTACGAAGAGACAACGTCACTTTTGATATGTATTTCATAGCCTAAACTTAGGCTTATCGAAAAGACGGTCAAAACTTGCTCTTTTAGAAAGTCGGAAGGGAGAGTATTCACTTCTTAGGCTAGGAGCACGTGACTTAATTTGGAGCAATTCTACTTGCCTTAGATCGGTAGCTCGACGATTTGTCGGCGAATTTCGCGAAACTAAATCGTAAGAATGCTCCCTCTTGCTAAATACCTCGGTATGAGGTTAATTTGGTTGGACTACGTTTGGCAATGTGTCCCGAGCGATATTTTATTTTCCCCTTCGCTCTCTTGTTTCTCACGAGCTTATGGAAATTATAATGAATATCTTGAATTAAAACCGAAGTGGACTTTATATACTTGAGCTGGACAGGCCCCGACGTGTCACGGAGGCAACGCGGGCTCCACCTCCAAGTGCACGTCGCCGCCGCGGAGGAGCTGCCGCTCCTTCCGTGATGGTTCGACGGGCTTCTCGTTCGATCTTTTCGAGACTTTTCTATGTATGTGAAGCTTCCAATCTGACATAGAAGCGCGAATAGGTAATTACATGTGTTGAAAATTTTTACAGGGTGTAACACCTTTCCCACCTCTCTCTTTCTCCTCTCGGAGCCACCACCAAATAGTCACCATTAACGCCGCCTCCTCTCGCCCCTTTCTTCTTTTCCTTCCACCGAACACACTCCTTAGGAAGGCAATCACCACCACTTTGTTTTCTCTGCCTCACTTCAAACCACCATCAACACTCGGAAAGTGCCTCCCAGGTTGGTCTCTCTATATTGGTTTATTATTTCTCTTACTCGGAAAAATGATTTCTTTCTTTATAAGCTTTCTATGCTAGATTCATGTGAAATGAAGTGAATTTGTTTCCTTCTTGGGCGATTTTGAGTTAAAAATATGTTCTAGATCTCTTATTAATTTTGTTCAAAATTCTTGCGTCTTTATTGTGAGTCGTGGGCGTATATGTGAAACTTGTCTATCTCCATATTTTCTATATATCAACATAGCAGTGCTCAATGTGCCTTTATGATTATATAATCTCTTACCAAGTTATTTAGTCATATAGAACTCGTTGAATTGACGTTTATGCAACCTGTTCATATTGAAAGATGTCAAAACTCATATGATTTATATTGTTTATTGCGACTGTGTGATATTTTTACGTATGCAGTAAGGTTGGTGGCTGTCTTTTGTGGAAATAATTTCAGCATTTGTTGATTGAGAGTTATGATCTTATAATAGATACACTTCCTTACTTAAGTGTAGATAGCCTTGTTGCTGCGTTGTAAACTCTTAACGTGTTTCACTATAATCGGTTAAATTTTTCTCTCTTTTCTTTAAAATATTCCGAACTTGTTTATCCGTATGAACTTAATTTGATTTAAAAGACATGTCAACGAAACTATGATTTTTTATTCATCTTGTGATTGATCTTTCTCCCTTGACTAAATGCGGATAGACCACATGACATTGAATAGCTATGGTAAAACTATGATTTTGTTTACTTTTCTTTTGATTGCTCTATCAACATTTTCCTTTCCTTAATTGTTCAAGGACAAACTTGGTGCTTGTTTTACTTATGATAACTTTTAACTTTTTCTTTACATGTTGATAATATGGAGATTATGGAAGAAATCATGTTAATCTCACACTCTTATTTATTAATTATGCAATGGATGTGCTATGTTTGGTAAACGTCGTGCTGCTCGGTTTAAAGAATCTTTTTGGATGAGCCAAGTGATAATAGTTGCCATGCCATTTTCAATGGAGAGGAGGGGCCCCACAGCGGGAAGCATGAGTTCACGGAGCTACAGGCGGACCTTCCACTCCATCTATAGCTCGCCAGGGCATCGGGTAGACTAAAGGATAGGATTTTTCTATTGTTTGAAAATAACTATTTGTTTTTAAGTGGATTGAATTTCCTTTTGAATATTATGTCAAACTTTTTGACCAATTTTTAATTAATAAAACTATATTTATTTCATATATTTGATTCAATTTTTATTTATTTTTCGGCATTTCTAATATCGAACAAGATTGAATCTAAGGCCATGACTTGTAATAAAACTATACGACATAACACGAGGGCAACTGCATTTAGAAATTTGAAGAGGATGAGGTACTGTTGAAGTATCGAGGGAAATAGAAAGAGTTCGAGAACGACCCGAAAATCTGAGAGAGGCAGATGTGGTAACCTTAGAAGGTGGAGACACCCAAAGAGACTCAAGTCAACACCCGTTTTCCAAAAGATGAGGTTGAGGACTACATAGAGTTTACGAAGGAGTATAAAGAGACGTCTTTGCACGGTCCTATCTTGATATGGCGGGGCTAAACCATTTCGTAGTAGCGCATGTGGGTTGCCCTGCGGACAGGTATCCTCTTGCAAATAAAAGCGAAAATACAAGCTGACATGAGATGCGAAAATCAAGGAAGTGGCTAAGTAGATCGACGCCGGAATCCTCAAAGTAGTATAATATCACGAGTTGGCCAACATCGTGCCGGTACCAAAGAAGGATGGAAGAGTCATAGTTTGTGTGGATTACGGGATCTCTGACAAGGCCGATTACTAAATATGATTTTCATTGCCAAACATCCACATCCTTATTGATAACCGTGCCAAGCATGATACACAGTCGTTCGTAGATTGTTGTAGGCTATTATCGGGTCGAGAATGCATGATGAGGATCTTGAAGCGCATTTCTTTCGCCATGGAAGTATATTTGCTATAAAGGTAATGTCATTCGAGATTTGAGAAAAATGTTTGGAGCCACCTACATACGGGCCATGAAAACCATCTTCCATGACAAGATCCACAAGAAGTTGAGGTTTTATGTGGATGATGTTATCATCAAGTCAACGTCATCTATGAGACCTGAGAAAGTTCTTCAACAAATTGCGGAAGTATAATCTAAAGTTAAATCAGGTGAAGTGTGCATTTGGTGTTCCCTCGAAAAATTGACCCAGGATTTATCGTCAGTAGTCGAAGCATCAAGTTGGATCCAACCAATATTAAGGTCATACAAGAGCTCCGCTAGGAAAGTAAGAGGAAGTGTGAGCTTTTAGGATGACTCAGCTATGCTCCCGACCGTTTCATTGCTCGGTCAGCGGTTAATTAGAGCCTATTTTCAAAATTCTTTGAAAAAGCTTCTTTGCTACGAGTGGACTCTACAGTGTCAACAATATTTGATAGAATCAAAGATTATCTATCAAAGCCTCAGGTTTGGTCACGGGAACAAGGAAGACCTTTGCTCCTGTATTTGTCAAGTGCTAAGCAGCTTTGGTTGTGTTTTGGGAAAACATGACGGGCAGGGAGAAAGGAGCAAGCCATATACTTATTTGAGAAAAGAGTTTACACCGTATGAGGCTCGATATACATTCTTGGAGAGGACGTGTTGCGCTTTGACTTGGGTTGCTTAGAAGCCAGAGGCAACATTTTTACCTTACAACTTATCTGATCTCGAGAATGGATCGGATTTGAGTGTATCTTCCAAAAGCCCATGCCTACGAGACGGGCCAAATGGAAAGATATTGCTAAGTGGGTTTGATATTGTCTATGTCACGCGAGAAAGTGGTAAGGACGAGCTCTGCGGATCACTTGAGAAAATCACAGTAGATGAGAATTATGAACCGCGAAGACATACTTTAGGCAGTAGCCTTCATAGGAGAAGATATCGTAGAAGAGTGCGATGGTTGGAGGTTATTCTTCGATGGGGACAAACTTCAAAGGAGTGGGCATTGGAGGCGGTATTGGTATCAAAAGCAGGCATCGTACCTGTATCGAGCTAAGCTTCGATTCCCTTGTACTAAACATGGTGAGTATAGGCTTGCATCTTAGGTATTCGGCGCGGTCGACATGAACGTGCGGTCATTGCGGTAATTGGAGACTCGGACTTTTTTGATGCATCAAGTGAGGGGAGAATGGGCCACGAAGAACACGAAGATCTTGCCTTATCGCATTGTGTGCAAAATTATGCAAGAGGTGTTATCAAGATTGGTCGACATGTTCCTCGGATACATAATGAATTTGTGGATGCGGCTACGTTGTCTTCAATGATCCGGCCTGCATTAAGAATTACGTGATCCCATTCTGTTCACATACATAAGCAATAAACATTTCTTTCATGTGAGGAAAGAGCTGGGCGGTGAACCATGGTATCTTGACATCAAAGGAATATCGAACGGGGTTATCTTGAGCATGCTACAAACGTCCAAAAATGCGGTCGAAGGCTAGCCAATCAGTTTTTCCTAAACGGAGAAATCCTTTATAGGAGGACCTTGGACATGGGATTGTTAAGATGCGTGGAGCTAAGGAGGCAACAAATTTGATTGAGGAAGTTCACGCTGGAACTTGTGGTCCCCACATGAACGGTTTCGTGTTAGCGAAAGAAGATCTTGAGTGGCTATTTACTGGTTGACTATGGAGGCAGGCTACATCAAATACGTGCAAAGATGTCATCGCTGTCAATCCCACGCAGATGTGATTCGAGCTCACTAGCGAGCTTCGTACCGTGAGCTCGCCTTGGCCATTAAATGGCAGCTTAGGGAATGGATGGTGAATCCCCATCGAGCTGGCGTCTAATGGACATAAAATTCATTAAGTTTAACGATTGACTACTTCACTAAATGGGTTAAAGCTACCTTCAACAAATGCAATCACAAAGAGAGGTGGTGACAAATTTTGTTCGCGATCATCTCGTTGCCGATTTGGGGTACACAGATCTATTATTATGACCGATGGCACTAATCTAAATAGTGACTTAATGAGAAAGATGTGTGAAAACTTCAAGGTCAGAAACACCTTGATTCCACCACATATGGGCCGAGATGAATGGAGCCGTAGAGTATAGGTAACAAGAACATCAAGAGGATTTTGCGCCCAAGATGATTGGCAACTATAGACAACAGCATGAAAAGCTGCCCTTTGCTTTGTTTGGGATATCGTACCACTCTCAGAACATGGAGCCTATGCCTTATATCTTGGTATATGGTAATAAACGTGATACCCAGTGAGGTGGAAATTCCTTCTTTGAGAATCATTCAAGAGCGGCGAATGATGCAGAATGGGCACGAAGTAGATTTGAGCAACTAGCACTCAATTGAGTGGAAAAGGATAAAATGCGATCTGCCATGGTCAACTTTATAAGAACGGGATGACCAAAGACTTTTAACAGAAAGTTTGGCCAAAGACTTTTCACGCTGGGTAGTAGTTTTGAGGTGGATTTTTTACATCAAGATGAAGCTAAAGGCAAGTTCTCGCATGTGGTAAAGGTCCTTATGTTACAGAGTCTTGTCGGGAGAACTTATCCTAGTAGAGATGATTGGTGAAATGCGCGAACCAATCAGCTCGGTATTTGTTAAGATACTACACATTTAGATTGGGATTTTGTTTTTGCTACCCTTTGTAACTGAACTACGTTGGACTGATTCCCGTTTAAGAGGGATACTAGAGCTCCCTTTGGGACTCGATTATAACTTTATAAAATTTTCTTCTCCCCCTTCCCGTTAAAAGGTTCTCGGTGATTCTTGCTATATTTTCCATGAATTGATTTGGTTAACAAGTTGCAGACTGGGCGAAATTTTTGAGAGGACATAAAAGTCGCAACTCTTCGTCATTTGCAAAGAAATTATGTCATTTTCTACCTTTAGGCAGAAATTTTGAGAAGGATCCAAAATTTCATCAAGACCAAATCAAGACAAGGTTCGATTTACAAAGGACATTTGTGGTTTTAAAATATGCCATGACAGTGATTTAACTCAATTTTTCTATGTATTTCAAACTTATTTTACTTTTACTTTTGCTTTTCTTGAATTATTCGCCTTTTGTCTCAAACTTTGTGCCAGCGTATACACGGACGGAGTTCAACAGTTGTCGAAACGAGTAAGGGGATTACAGGGACGGACAAACGGATCAACCTCCCCTTTACGAACTAATAATTTTTCTTTGAAGCGCGAAATAACGAAACGCAAAAAGCAAAGATGGAGAACGTCTTCTCACAAGCGTCATAGAGTTTAAGTCATTCTTCTTTATGCCCCTATTTATTATCTTGCTATTCCATCATCGAGCACTCAATTGCATATCGAGCTTGTAGTATATATATTTTATATACGCATTTAGTATAATATATACTTATATGCATACGAGCCCGTGGTATATGCATTTTTATATACACTTGACGTATCTACATTTTGAGCCCCTTTATACGGATTTTTGAGTTCGTGATATACATGATGCATTCAAACCCATATTTTCATATACATCTAACGTATTCGCATTTAAACTAGGTGATATACATTTTAATTATGCATTTGTTTATACATTTGAGCCCCGTATTGCACATATTTGAGCCGTATTTGCATATATCTAGCGGGTTATTTGTATATCGGCGTGGTATACATTTATATATATACATTCGAGCCTGTGGTATACATTTTGACATATGCATCTAAGCAGTATTTGCATTTAAACTCGTATTTGCATTTTAAGCTTAGTGATATGTGATATGCATTTTTTTCATATACATTTGAGCCTGTTTGCATTTTAAACCCTTGATATACGTAATATATGCATTTGGAGCCCGAATTTGCATATCGAGCCGACTAACATACATTTTTATATATGCGAATCGAACTAGTGTTTGCATTTGATATACATTTTAATTTGAATATGCATATCGATCCCTTGATATACAGGATATATACATTCGAGCCGATATTTGCATATTGAGCTCGTGATATACATTTATATTTGCATATTGAGCCATTGATATACATTTACGCTGCTCGTTGATCCTGATTATTTACATTTCAATCCTAGTTTATGCATTTCAATCCGGATTATCATTTCAAGCCGTTTATGCATTTTCGAGCTTTTTGTTAATTGCATTTCAAGCCCATTTATGCATTTTTGAGCCGTGGTTGCATTGAGCCACATGACCCCATTGCATCGAGCTAGGAATAAACCAAACTTTGGTGAACTATCGAGACCCTCGAATAATTTGCTTTCTTTGAATTCGCATTCTTCTCTCATCAGAAAGGCGTCGTAGTCCCCAAGGCGTCGTTTCATGGCTGTGGACATCATGTCATGGCTAGGGTTACTTTCTAGTTTATCATGCTCTAAGGTGTCATAGTGTAAAGGTGTCAATTTTCATTGCCTGCGGACGCTTTCATGGCTTCGGTAATTTATTACGCTTATCATGCTCCTAAGGCGTCATTTTCATGGCTGAACCTTCGTTTCATGGCTGTAATTTATTTTGTGTATCATAGCCCAAGACATCATGACTTAGAGGCGTCCTTTTATCTCAAGCAAAATTTTCATCGTCTAAGGGAACTTGCATCATGTTTAATTTTTGCATGGAGTTTATTTCTAGTATTTGATGCATATACTTTAGTCGTTTTGCTTATGCGAACGACGAGGAATAACAAACAACAGTATAGCCTTTCCTACTATCTTCTTGACTTATCCTAATTTTGAACTTTATTCTCACCTGGTTCATTTAAGTATGCATTCTAAATCTTGGTGATTTGTGCTACTCCCACATCCTTATCAGAGGCCTCGTGATGGTAATTTTAGGGATTTCGTTCGTCCCTAAATCTAGAACTACACGCAGCCCGATTCTCATAGCACGAGATATGTGAGCGACTTGATACAGAGACCATAAGCCACAACGTCTTCACAATCCCATTCGTTTCATCGGCCTTATGAAAATTTTTCTTCGATTCGGACAAAATGGATCACTAGGTCAACGTTCTTTGCTCAACAATTCATTCTTCATTCCCAGGAGCAAAGAAGGGCGGTTGTTGACACCCAATTTTGACCTCTCCTACGCCCTTATATGTTGCTTATATATGTTTTTATTTACCTTTTACGTAAATATTCAACTTGCATTTATATTTATAAAATAATTAATTATCGTAATATTGTAAAATTTATTTCAATAAATATTTAAAAATCTAAAAAGATAAAATTTTAAAAACAGAAAAAGTGCAAAAATTATATATATAAAAAATTAATATTAATTTTTAATTTTTATGTTAAATAATTATGTGCATATAATATATTTCATATTAATATCCGCTCTTATTGTGAAATATATATTTTATTTGATCTTTATAAACTACTTACATAATTTTATTAATTTTACAAATTTTGTATAACAATACTACCCAGATTTATAAATTATTTATGTTGATAATAAAGTTTATATATTTTTTGATAAATTAATTATATTTAGTAGTCATTGAGTTATTTATAAAATATAACAATTTATTAATTATATAATGAGTCTACTCAAATTTATGGTTATTTATATTAATAATAATGTTTATATGATTTATACTATAATTTGGCTTATTTTATTATCTATTTATTAAATTATCTACAAGTGTAGCATATTTATTAATTTAATAGGCCCCTAAAATCTAATTTCATTCAATTTATTCTAATTTAGCCACTTTCTATTCAATTTATACCAATTTTTGGTAATTCATGTCAATTTTGACCTATTTTACGAAATATGACTCACTTTTAAAATCCAATTCAACTTTTAATTAAATCTACCCATTAATTATACAGCACTTTGAAGAAAAACCAATGACCGACCAAAATTCTTAATTAAATCCTAGCGTCCCTCCTCTTGATCCAATGGCTACGATTAAATCAATGAATCATTTCTTTTAATACAATACCCAAAACCCAGAAAATCTTTTCCCTTAATGGGGTGAAGCCGTGATCACCACCACCCTAAGCAATGACCCTCTTCCCTTTACCTCCGATAGCATGGGCGTCATGCCGCCACCCTCCTCTTCTCTCCCTTGTCGTCGCCCACCACCGCACAGTCAGCACCACCATATGCTTCCTCTCCACTCCATTGTAACACCTCAATTTTGGCCGCCGCTCATCCTCCTCTCTTCTCCCCCTCTCCTCCCTTCATCTCCCTGCGTCCCTCTCCCAGCCATTCCTGGCTTGTAGCCTCTCCCCCTCTCTCTCTTTTCCTCCTCTACGGCCACCACCAAATAGTCACCATTAGCAGCCATTTCCTCCACTCTCTCCCTTTTCTTCTTTTCCCTTCCACTGCCCACGAACACACACCCCGCCGGAAGAGCAATCACCCCCTCCCACCACCATTTTCTCACCTCACCAAACCACCATCAACACTCGGAAGATCTGCCTCCGATTTGGTCTCTCTATGTGGTTTATTATTTCTCTTTTCCAGAAAAATGATTTCTTTCTTGATAAGTTTTCTATACTAGGTACGTGAAATGAAGTCGTTGTTCCCTTCTCAGGTAGGATTTTGGATTAAAAATATGCGGATCTGCTGTTAATTTTGTTCAAAATTCTTGCGTCTTTATTGTAGTCGTGAGCCTTATATATACGAAACTTGTCTATCTCCATATTTTAATATATCAACATAGTAGCGCTCCCGTGTGCCTTTATGATTATATAATCTCTTACCAAATTATTTAATCATATAGAACTCGTTAATTAGACGTTTATGCGACCTATGTTCATATTATGAAAGACTATGTCAAAACTCATATGATGTATATTGTTTCTATTTTAACGACTTTGTATGACATTTTTTACATTAATGCAGGTAAGGTTGGTGTTTGTCTTTTGTGGAAATGTTCGATATTTGTTCAATTGAGAATTATGATCTTATAATAGATACACTTCCTTACTTAAGCGTAGATATCCTTGTTACTTGCCGTTGTGTAAACTCTTAACGTGTTTCCACTATAATCGATTAAATTTTCCTCTCTTTGCTTTTAAATATTTCGAACTTGTTTATACGTATGAGACTTAATTTACATTTAAAAGACATGTCAACGAGGAAACCATGATTTTTTATTCATCTTGTGATTGATCTTTCTCCCTCAACTAAATCTGGATAGACCCTTATTTAAATAGCTATGGTAAACTATGATTTTATTTACTTTTCTTTTGATTGCTCTATCAACGTTTTCCTTTCATAGTGTTCAAGGACAAACTTGGTGCTTGTTTTGCCTTGATAACTTTAACTTTTTCTTTACATGTTGATATATGTCGATTATGGAAGAAATCATGTTAATCTCACACTCTTATTTATTAATTATGCAATGGATGTGCTATGTTTGGTAAGCGTGACTAATTTTATGCTTATTTCTTTCCTTAATTTATTATGGACATCTTTAGTACCCACATTTGAAGTTTCATATTGAAGTTAATTTGTTTGCTTTATCTTGTCCTTGTTAATTATGTGTTGACCTTAATACTTCTTGCTTTTCATGAAAAGCTTTAGATAATTGCCGGTTGGTATACTCTTTTAAGGAAATAATTAATTTTGATTGATCCCTTTAAATTTAAATATATATTTATTTCTGACAAATTATTCTTACTTTTAGGCTCAATTGATTTGATTAAAGAAAATTTGTATATTCTTATGGAAACTTCGATTGGGTTTTACTTAATTGATTCATTTTATTTAATCAAGGAAATGATCTTCTGATTGATTTATTTATGAATAAATTAACTTCTCCCTAATGGATTATGGATTATTCCCTTTTCTTTTATGACTTTTATTCTGTTTTAGCTATATAAAGGGATAGCCTTTCCCCTTATCATTCATTAGAACAACGTGAAAAATATTTTTACTATTGTTACACTTCCTTTTT
This sequence comes from Datura stramonium, assembly GCA_018107945.1. Classification (NCBI taxonomy): domain Eukaryota; kingdom Viridiplantae; phylum Streptophyta; class Magnoliopsida; order Solanales; family Solanaceae; genus Datura; species Datura stramonium. Next base: position 30,766 of record JACEIK010009728.1, on the reverse strand, counting down.
TAGTTCATACTCTTCCCTTCTCCCGTCTCAGCACAGTCTTTGCTCGGGATCACGAGATCCTTGTGATCTTGACGTGTTGAATCGGTTAAGTCATTGAAAAACTTTTTCTTTCAAAATCGCGGTGTTGCCTTGTTTCTTTCACTTATTAACTTAGGTTAGTCCACCTTTCTATCTTAATCTAAGTTTCGCGCTATGAGAACTCCTTGCTTGCATCAGTTAAGGTAAGTGAATTTTCGTTATGTGCATATGCACATTTATAATGTAGCATGTTCAAATAAATATTGTTCATGAAAATGCTTTATTATTATTTGTGTTTTGGGTTTAAAAAAATGGTCCGCATTTTTGTCATATAGTTTTAATTTATGAGGTTGGGCGAAGAGTTTCGGGATTGGAGGGATACTCCTTTCGGCCCCTAACATATAAATTGGGTGACAGCCCTACGCCCTTATATCTTTAACTTACATATATATATTTTATTTACTTTTTTAACGTAAATATTCGACTTACCATTTATATTTATAAAATAACTAGTATTGTAATATAATGAAAATTATTTTAAATTACATATATATATATATGTACATATAATTTTATTAATTTTAATTTTTAATATTAAATAATTATATCGCATAAAATATATTTTCGTATTAATATTTTTTATTTTTTTTATTTTTTTTATTTTTTTTATTTTTTTTAATTCTAGATTTAAGTTCATAATTTTACAAATTTTGTATGACAATAATACTTGAATTTATAAATTATTTTATGTTATTAATAAAGTTTATATAATTTTTGATAAATTAATTATATTTATTAGTCATTGGGTTATTTATAAAGTAATAATTTATTAATTATATAATGAGTCTACTCAAATTTATGATTTATTTATATTAATAAAAATGTTTATATGATTTTCCTATAAATTAAACTATTTTATTATCTATTTATTAAATTATCTACAAATTGTAACATATTTATTAATTTAATAGCAGACTAAAATCAATTTCATTCAATTTATTCTAAAAATTTGTCCTTTCTATTCAATTTATAAAATTTTAATCAATTCATGTCAATTTTGGTCACTTTTTTACCAATCGACCACTTTAAAATCCAATTCAAATTTCAATTAAATCTACCCATTTAATTATCTGTGACAACCTAAAACTCATGACTGAGCCAAAATTCTTAATTAAATCATTAACCGTCCACTCCTCTTGATTGATAGCTCGATTAAATCGATGAATCATTTCCTTTTTAACTACCGTACCAAAAACCTAGAACTTTTCATTTTCCTCCCTCCCACCAACCTCAGCCCTTGCGGACCCCCTCTAGTTTCCCCTCTTTTCCTTCCACCAGCGACAAGTGCCGCCACCCAAAACAACGGCCCTCTTCCCTTTACCTCCCGTGCTTGGCCAGGCGTCATCAGCGCCCTCGCCCTCTTTCTCCCTGCGTCCTTCGCCCACCACAATGCAGTCGCACCACCACCTTCTTCTCTCCCTTTTGCCTCATTTGCCCCAACCTCCATTTGACACTTGACTCATCCTCCTCTTCTCTCCCCTCTCCTCCCCTTCATCTCCCCTCGTCCTCTCCAGAGCGACGCGTGCGCCCGCCTCTACTGTCACGCCAGCCTTGGGGGTATAGTTTGGTGCCCTATTGGGACTGGGCGCTAGCCCCGGGCGAGCTAAGCACATCGGTGCTGGCTAGCTCTATCTCGGTTTACGAAAACAACGAAGACTATGCGGCTGTAAATACAACTTCTCAGAGCCATTGGGCCTATAGCCACTGTGAATGTAATAACGGCTAACCGAGGGCAACACTTATAGCGATGAACCTATGAGGGCCTACAGGCCACCATGTATCTCTAATTAATACTGCGACTCACCATAAAGGATACTATATAACTACGTGACAAGCAAGGTCACCACTACTGCTCAGTTATGGCCCACCGACCAACACCAATCAATAATGCTAAACGACTAAACCTGGCCCTTACGACTCTGACCATGGCGCAATGACCACAAGGAGATATACATATATACAATCTGCAAGCCTCTATGAGTGCGATAAGAAATGATCGGGACGGGGCCAGGCCTACCCATGCGGTACAACAAAGAAAAAGAACTACACCTACGAATATCGGGCTCGGATGACGGAGCGTGACTCTATAAGGCCATTGGAATCACGAGGATCGCCTCCTCGTCTATGAGTGCACTGCGAGACAAGTAATGCGGTGCCCCAATGGGCGTCGAGTACCGAGGCGAGTGCCGAGTATGCAAGCAGCTGAATACAAATAACATAACTAACATTACGAATAACGAGGAGATAAGCTGAATCACGTAGACGTATAGGCGAATCAGAAGCTTTACGTGTTGTGATAGAGACGGGAGCGTACACAGCAAACGCGGCGGCTTCTTTGTCTATAACTATTATATAGCACATAAATACATATACATATAGCAACGAGAGCCAATACCAACCGCCATAGCCGGATGGCGCCAAGCAAGCAAACAATCTAATCCCTACCCGAGTCAAAACCAATCAAAAATAAGTCCTCCCACTCAAATGCACCTTTAACTACGAGCACCTCTAGGCTCACAGGTCTCTGGCTCGGGCCATAACCTCCGATATAAAACCATGCAGTCGGGAGGACCTCATTATATTTGTATCACAGGCGTATCTGTACCACACTCCCAGGCGTTTGGTCGCACAACGAGGCTTAGTATAATCATGCATGAATCATGCACAACTCCACAGGCGCTAGTCGCACGACGGGGCTTTCTGATAGTAATAATGCGACTGACGATATGGGGAAAACTTCATCCATCTTCATCCCGTGGGGGGCGGCATGCCACTCCTTGGGTGGCGTAAACCCCGCCCGCTCGGTGGGTGACAGTTACCAACCCAGGCGGCGGACGCTTCAGCAGGTGCCCTCACGACGACCAGATCTCGACAAACAATAAGCACGTATATGGCAAGCATGTTTGGCGAAAAGTACCTCCCGAAATGGGTTCTTATTGATCTCTTACGTATTATCACTTGATTCTTATGCATCTTGAATGTATATTTATGTGCAAAGACTAATCACGTAGCCAAGATACTATACGTCTGTTTGGCTAATGCTGTAGCCAAGATATCACACATGCAGATAGCTGTCACGTAGCCGGGATCTTTGTTTGTCTATACGATTTTACTTTACCTTTTATTTGAATATCTTTGTCATCTTGTTCTAACAACATGCTATTTTATACTAGGCTATACGAATCACGGAATGCTAACTCGCCATTTGGTGTATGTTTTCTAACTTTCGAACTAAGCACGATACAACAACGCAAATGCAGTTGCGAACTTACTGGCCTACGACATTGACTACGGGAACTCAATTACAGGTTTACTATGATATACAAGGCTAAAGCACTAACTTAGGAAGAGCGGCTTTACATACCTTAACCTCGAGTTGTCAGGCTATCGGACGAAGCGCTCGGTCGGTACTCCGGCTATTTCTCCCAAGCTACATTCACATACACGTCAATTAGTACTAAATACATCACCATTAGAAGACAACGTCACTTTTGATATATTTCATAGCCTAAACTTAGGCTTATCGAAGACGGTCAAGAACTTGCTATTTTTCAAGAAGTCCCGGAGAAGGGAGAAGTATTCACTTTAGGCTAGGAGCATTGACACTAATTTGAAGCAATTCTACTTACCTTAGATCGGTAGCTCGATGATTTGTCGGTCGAATTTCGCGAAACTAAATCTGTAGGAATGCTCGCTGCTAAATGCACGGTATACGGGTTGTTGGATTTGGACTACGTTTGTGAGCGTGTCGAGCGATATTTTATTTTCCCCTTCGCTCTCTCTACGTTTTCTCCCGAGCTTAAAATTATAATGAATATCTTGCCGAATTAAAACCGAAGTGGGGCTTTATATACCCAGGCTGGACGGGCCCAGCGTGTCACGGAGGCAACGCGGAGGCTCCACCTCCGTGACAGCGCCGCGCGGAGGGCTGCCGGCTCCTTGCGATGGTTCGGCGAGACTTCTCGTCCGATCTTTTCCCGAGACTTTTTCTAGCATGTATGGCTTTCAAATACGTAACCAACACACGAATGAGCCATCATGTGATTTACAGTGTAACATTCTCCCCTCTCTCTCTTTTCCTCCTCTCGAGCCACCACCAAATAGTCACCATTAACGCGCCTCCTCCACTCCTCGCCCCTCTTCTTTTCCCTTCCACCGAACACCACGGAAGAGCAATCACCCTCACCAAACCACCATCAACACTCGGAAGATCGCCTCAGATTTGGTCTCTCATGATTGGTTTATTATTTCTCTTACTCCGAAAAATGATTTCTTTCTTTATAAGTTTTCTATGCTAGATTCATGTGAAAAGAAATTAATTTGTTTCCTTCTTGGCTGATTTTGAGTTAAAAATATGTACAGATCTTGTTAATTTTGTTCAAAATTCTTGTGATCTTTATTGTAGTGGGTAGTAGTATATGTGAAACTTGTCTATCTATATTTTCTATATATCAACATATGATTAACTCAATGTGCCTTTATGATTATATAATCTCTTACCAAGTTATTTAGTCATATAGAACTCGTTAATTCAGACGTTTATATGCAACCTATGTTCATATTATGAAAGACTATGTCAAAACTCATATGATTTATATTGTTTCTATTTTGGCGACTTTGTATGATATTTTTTACGTATGCGAGTAAGGTTGGTGGCTGTCTTTTGTGGAAATAATTTAGAGCATTTGTTCAGGTAAGGAGTATGATCTTATAATAGATACACTTCCTTACTTAAGTGTAGATAGTCTTGTTACTTGCCGTTTGTGTAAACTCTTGCGTGTTTCACTATAATCGGTTAAATTTTCTCTCTTTTCTTTAAAATATTTAGAACTTGTTTATCGTACTTGAGACTTAATTTGATTTAAAGACATGTCGTAGGAAACTATGATTTTATTCATCTTGTGATTGATCTTTCTCCCTCAACTTCATCACGGATAGACCCTTATTTGAATAGCTATGGTAAACTATGATTTTATTTACTTTTCTTTTGATTGCTCTGCTCCAGCGTTTTTCCTTTCCTTAATTGATTCGGACAAACTTGGTGCTTGTTTTACTTATGATAACTTTAACTTTTTCTTTACATGTTGATATATGTCGATTATGGAAGAAATCATGTTAATCTCACACTCTTATTTATTAATTATGCAATGGATGTGCTATGTTTGGTAAGCGTGACTAATTTTATGCTTATTTCTTTCCTTAATTTATTATGGACATCTTTAGTAATACATTTTGAGAATTTTAGGTATTGAAGTTAATTTGTTTCCTTTATCTTACATTCTTTTAATTATGTGGCTTGACCTTAATACTTGCCTTTTCATGAAAAGCTTTTAGATAATTGGTGATTTGGTATACTCTTTTAAGGAGAATAATTAATTTTGATTGATCCCTTTAAATTTAAATATATATTTATTTACGACAAATTATTCTTACTTTTAGGCTCAATTGATTTGATTAAAGGAAATTTGTATATTCTTATGGAAACTTCGATTGGCTTTTTTACTTAATTGATTCATTTTATTTAATCAAAGGAAATGATCTTCGATTGATTTATTTATGAATAAATTAACTTCTCTAATGGATTATGGATTATTCCCTTTTCTTTTATGACTTTTGTACGTTTAGCTATATAAAGGGATAGCCTTTTTCCCCTTGTCATTCATTCGAACCTTTGTGAAAAAATATTTTCTACTATTGCTTCATTCCTTTTTAGTTTATCTCTTCCCTTCTCCGTCTCAACACTGATACTCGGGATCACGAGATCACTTGTGATCTTGGCTGTGTTGTTAATTAAGTTAGATCATTGAAAAGCTTTCTTTCAAAATCGATTGTTGCCTTGTTTGTTTCACTTGTGCTTAGGTTAGTCCACCCTTTCTATCTTAATCTAAGTTTAGCTATGAGAACTCACTACTTGCATCGGATTAGTAGATGAATTTTCGTTATTGTGCGTATGCATTTATAATGTAGCATGTTCAAATAAATAGTTCATGAAAATGCTTTATTATTCGAGAAGGCATGTTTTTGGATTTTAAAAAATTGTCCGCATTTTTGTCATATAGTTTTGTTTAACGAGGTTGGAACGGAGAGTTTCATAGGGATTGGAGGGGTTACGAGTTTAGACAATTTATTTTTGTATATACATCGTTATGTATTTATTTATTTTATTTATGTTATATGTGGTTGGTACGTAATAATGTAAACAAACACGCTAATAGTGGAAGGGGTCTAAGGGAGGTTTTATCTTCCTTTACTGGCCTATAATAATATTAAATTACCACTTAGAAAGCACATATAAAATTACACAATATAAATTATTAACAAACACACATTTAATTTATATAACTCTAGAAAGCAGTACCTATAGGAATAACACACAATCGTTAGAAATCATGCTCATAAGAATTAACAATAATATAAGCACTGATTAAATACTACTGCAAAAATTCTTTAAGTTTCATATGATTGCGTGTGTACAAATAGGCAAAAATCCTCATTTATCTGCAGATATGTTGGCTTTAAATTAATACGTGACAAAATGATATTACTAATAGTTTTTATAGGACATCTTTGATTGATTCACGTAGTCATGAAACCCAATTCAATTTATTCCCTCAGCAATCATACCGATTCACGGTTTTAATATGATTCTTCTTCTTCCATAACTTGATAGGTGATATCATGTCTTTGGGTCCTTAATTTTGAAGTATGTTTCATATCCTAAACTTCTTCAACTTAACACTTACACAGTTGTAGAACAAATCTAATTCCTTTATAAATTATGTGTATAGGATTTAAATAATGCGTCTGAAGATCTTCTTATTCGAAATCATGCCTATAGTTTAAGATATTAATTTGTTTAAATCATATTTCTTGTTTAACCATCACATTATATTAAACATTTCAAAATTGAATGTCTTTACATTAATTTCGTTCACTGATTATCATGTACAATTCCTAACCATGCATGAAAGTCATACATTTCTTTAAAGAGATCATCTTTTATTTGCATCCATTTAGAAATCAGGATATGCTAGTTGGTTTATTTACCATTTTGTCGCGTTAACCGCCTTAATAGCCCACAGGTTTTAGATCCAAAATCCTGTAGTTGATAATGCCTCTTAAACATTAGGCTTGGGATGGGCAGAGCAAATACTAGGACGTTATCTTTGTCACCTAGAAACGCTTTTAAGTTAATCAACTAATTGGGGTGGCGGGACATAATAGTCGTGCTTGGAATGTATGGCCCAATCCAAATGGTTGCAGTATTTAAGTTGCGAAGTGATCCCATTAGGTTAAAATAAACACTGTTTATGGGAGCTACGTTAGGCACGATTCCCTTGAGATACATTAGGCGCCTCACCAGGTTCCTTGTATTAAATAAATGTTGGTTTGCATTTGGATTTCTACAAACTATTTTTATTCTCTATTGCGTTACACTATTTTATTTGTTGCAATATTGTGTATATATTGTTGATAAAAAAAATAAGTATCTTTAAAATTCATTCCTTAATTTCTTCTTTCTTCTTCATAATTCTATGGTTTTGGTATTTATTTGTTTCTTTCTTTTTATCAATCAAGTTTAAGTACAAATAATATGGTTAAATAAACTTTATTTGTTCGCTGATTAATCTACATGTTAATGAATCCAGGCTGGAACCATATTTGTGGACCTCGAAGGTGCCTAACATCTTCCTTTCAAGTGGTTTAAAGCCCTTGCCCGGAGCTCTGGTGGGTTAAGGTAATCAAACATAATTTTAGCTTAGAACGGTTCCCTAACGCACCTCAGTGGTTGGGTGGCGACTCTTCTCATTCAATAATCCTTAAGAGTTGTCACATGCTGTACCCCGCTTTGTGAGAAAATGGAGTGCGATAATGAAATATTATTTAGAATCAAATTATAGGTTTATTTGATACTATATACAATTACATTTCATTTACAGTTAAATCATGTTAAAATGTCATCTTGATATAATCTTTATAAATAGTGTTTGTCTATAGAATGTACAATCTTCAGTTCAATCCACGGGATTCAGGCTCGAAGGTGATTCATATTCAATTACCCAATATTAGCAGGCATATAGGACCAGCTACATATGATGTATATATATATTTGAACATCATGCCTATAGGACAAATACGATTTATTTAAATCACAAATCTTTGTCGATAATGTTTTACATTATATGTTTGCATGTTTAAACATGACATTTTGCATTAGATGCCATGTTATAGGGTAAGTCATAATAGATGTGCCTATAGACATCAACATCGCTACTGATGAAAGGGTATGTAGAAACCCTATATGCTAAGTTGCTTTTTCAAATTATTCTTTGTTAATTGTAGTTTTGATGCTTTTAAAACCTAGTATGCTACGGGCGAAAATTTAAATTTGGCCCAGTCCATCGCCTCTTGGACATTGTTGGATTGGGACGGGTAGGCAAATTTTAGAACGTTAGTTTCTCCGTTTAGAGCACTTAGGCTTAACGATAACTAAATTATTTAGGTGGGTGGTGGAAAATAATAGTGCAATGCATGGAATAATGAGCAACTAAATGGATTCTGCGAAATATTTTAGTTGCACGGGGTGATCCGGATTGGGTTTAAATAATCCTCCCTCACATTTTATGCGAACTATGTTTGACGATTCTGCTGGGTTACATGGCGCCTCTTAGGAGTTCGGTCCAACCCTTAAAATTTTTATTTATATGTTTTGTTATTGTTTATTTATTATTGTTTGCCTTTATATGTCAATCCTTGTTATAAATTGCTAAATTTGTTCCTTGAATTATATTGTCTCAATCTTCTTTCTTCTTACTTTTTTAATTTCCTTCTTTATTTGCAAAGCTATTTGACTTACATTAAGATTATTTTATTTTTAATTTTATTTTATCACTTGGTTTATTTAAGTTGCTTTACATAAAGGCTTAAATCAATTTTATTTACTCATAGTAAATTCCCCACATAATTAACGAACCCGAAGGGATCCATTTGTGGACCTTGAAGGTGTCTAACACCTTTCTTTGGATGTGGTGAAACCTTACCCAACTGCGGATGACCTAGGCTAGTATATGAGACCCTTGGGACATTACGGTTCCCTAACGCACTCAAATCGTTATGTGATGACTCTTAACATTCATCTAAAGAGTTGTCACGTGTCAGGTTACGCTTTTCGAAAGTGAGTGAGCACATGCCTAGGATTAGGTGGTTCAAGTCCTGCAGAAACTTCATAAACACACTCCATGAAGTCACCATGCGAGAAATGCATTGTTGGCGTCATTGAGTTGGAGACCACCACTTTGCTTTGTTTGATGGTAGGAGACATCGATTGTGTATTTGACCACGGAAGAAAGTCTCATTAAAATCTATTTCTTCCCTTTGAATGTCCCCCTACTCTTGACCTTGCTTTTAATCTTTGATCTTACCGTCTGAATGATGCTTTACACTTGTATACTCAACATAAGGAAGAACTTTCTTTCCATGGTAATTCAGCATCCCGCATATAATTTTCCTATAGTCTTTGATTTATTTGTCTCAGTTGCCTTTTCCACCTGGGTGTTGAGATGCTTGAGTAAAGCGGTAGGTTCGACAAATTAGAAGGTGTATGCAAAATCGTTGATTTCAAAAGATAGAAGTAAAAAATAAATGTTGGAATAACTATGTTTGGATAAACGAGTTGTGTCTGTGAACATATGTCTTGGTCTGAGGTATCTTGGTTTAGTAGAAATTCTTCCTATTAACTGCTTGGTGGTGTGGGCTAGACATGATCGAGAGGTAATAGTGGTGGTGAATTGTCATCATCTTTGGAGAATTCTCCTTTGGTTGATAACTCTAGGTCAAGATCGAGAAGAACCAAAATAGTTGGGAGATGGTGGGAAGGAAACGAAGGTGTGTTTGTGGTTAAAAGGTAGATTAGGTGAGATTGACAAGTTATTGATGGTAGTTGTGCGGAAAGTTAGGAGAAAGGGAGGTAGGGGTGAGTGCCCACATTAGCAAAGGGTATTGGTCTCATAAATCTAACGTCTCTAGACACAACACCTTCTTTGTTTCGGTTAATAGTTTGTATCCTTTTTGGTGTAGGGTATCCTATCACACACTCTACTTCTTGGTTCAAACTTACTTCCCTATCCCAAAGTAGAAGCATGACATAGGCCCAACTAAAAATTCTAAGATACTCATAATTTGGTTTGACGTTAAAAAAACCTCATAGGGTGTTTACCTTGAGCACCACTTGGAAGAAACCTATTAATTATATGCTTAGCGATCGAATACATTCTCCCAGGTAGGATGCGGCAGTTTTGATTGAAACATGAGTCCTCTTGCAATCTCAAGGGTAGCCTTATGCTTCCTCTCAACAATTCCATTTCAGCGAGGTGTAGCCACACATGACATTTGATGTAAAACCATGAGCGTTGATAAGATTCAGTTCTTTGTGGCCTTTTCCCAACTCCAATATATTATGAGACCTTATCATCTTGACTTTCCACATTAATATCTTTCAACCATAAGACGGGGAAAGAATTCTTGATGACAAGGAAAAGCATTGCACACCTTAACAAAGAAAGTCAAGTTCCTATACTATAATCTTCCACTATAGTGAGAAAATATTTAAAATCATTATATATGCTTGATTTATAAGGTCCTAGTGTCCTGAGATAGAGATCAAAAATTTGTTGATCTTGATAGCACTCACCGGAAAAAGACGATTGTAGCTTGCCCTAGCTTTATGATATACACCATAAACAAAATTGAAATATGAAGTACAATGAAGGAATTCAAGATGTTTGTTACTTAAGTAAGGAGATTCCCAGGTCTTGTGCCATAGCATTACATCGGGTGTTAACGCATTAGCACATGAATAGGAAGGAACCAATAGAATCTTAATTGGAAACTCTTTCTTTTGAAATGGAAAATACATTTTTATGATAAGTAGATCTAGACTTAGGACTAGCACTATCCAACAATTAAAGACCTTTCCTAACTTCACCAAAAGCTTGAGGGCTCTTCATTAAAGGGCCTTACAAAACATATCCACTAGATGTGAGAAAAACAACACGGTTAAATTGAACACACCAACTTATGAACAAATAATAAGTTATATTTGAGATACGGAACAGAAGAACATTGATCAAAGTGATTGGAAGAATAGAAATACTCCTTGTATGAGTAGCATTTACCTTGAAAGAGTTAGGTAAACTAATGTACAAAGTCATAGGGAGAGGCTTTAAGATATGAAAGAATTGAGATCATGACACATATGTTGGTCTGCACACGAATCAATGATCCAGTATCCTTCAAACTAGTAAAACAGAACACGAGTATTTTAGAGTAGTACCAACTACGACATTTGTATTGATTTTGAGCTTCTTGTGTTTTCCATTTTTGCTTTCCTATACATATTCATCATTTTTGTCATATGTTCTTTATTGGAGTGTTGTGTGACATTGTTCATCTCACTACATGGGCTCTGAATTTCTTCAACTTCTCCATGTGTTACAACGTCTTTCCTCTTACCGCATCCTATAAAATTTTGATTTTGTCATTGAAATCATATAGGAAACAGATTAGTCCTGCAGTCATCCTCATGTGCCCTTTGTTTTCCCACAATGATTACAAATGACATTTGGGTGTATTTCTTCTTCCCTTTGAATCTTTGTTGTGGTTTGACAAGCTATTGTCCATAACTCCCAAATCTTGGTGGCTGAATCCCTCCTTTGTAAGGCTGATTACTAAACTTTTTGACATTTCTTCCCTGTCCAAATGCCATAAAAGATGCAAAATCGATAAGTTGTATATTGTCATGCTTTCCTTGTCTAGTAGCCATAAATGTTGTAGAATCATTGTTGAACTGTTTGTTGGAATAAATCTCTCTTTGATTCTCATCTTGCAATAAAAGAGAGATATGTGAGATCCATAGCAGTAGGGATTCATCATATGATATTTCCTCTTACCTGTGCATAGGCATCATTTAACCCCATTAAAAATTGTATCATTCTTTGGTCCTCAAAGTTTAGCTGCCTTGAATTTTTCCCTCATAGAGACTTACCTTAACTATAGCATGCTTAAATAGGTTGAGTGAATAAAACGCATATCATAAACGCTTAAGCTTTGTAAAATAAGTTTCTATATTAGTATTTCCTTAAACTAACCCTGAAAGTTCTTTTTGCAGATGAAATAACTTGGCACTGTTGCATTTGCTAAATCTCTGTTCAAGACTGTCGCATACCTCTTTGGTTATTTTGGAATATATACACTGTCTCCTATGTCTTTTGATAATGCATTCAGCAACCAAGAAATTACCATATCATTTACAACAACTCCATTATTCCCAACTCTGGATTAGTGATAGATGGTTCCTAACAAGTTTCATTTATAAAACCAAGCTTCTTTTTGGCTGAAGAGCAATTAAGATTGACCTTCTCCATCCCAGGTAACCTCTTCCGCAAAAACAGGAGTCAAGTGAATTCATTCCTAGTGAATCTAAGGGGAGAAAAGATGATACAGGTGACTATTGTTGATGCTAGGATTATTTGCAGTACTCGCTGCTGCATTGACTATGGATTCCACAGTCATTTTGAATCAAAAGAAGAAGAGGATGAGGCTAGTAAAATCTTGTATCCGAGCTACTGCTCTATTACCATGAAAATAAAGTATTAGATGATTATGGAATTTTCTGTATATCTCCTGAATGTATTTTTGTGATCCTTTATGTTCCTACAAAAGGAGTAAATTAGTAAAATGTACTTTGTAACAAACAAACTACTAGTTGTACAACCAAAATCCTACATCTATACATTTTCTAGAAGTATCTAAAGAAAAAAAATTCTATGTCTATTTGATTGTATATAAAAATTTATTTGTCTGGTGGCCCGAACGTGCATGGATCTGTTTTAATGTTGATAGTTTTCAGGACTTGCTCCAACCCAGCTCTTTGGCCCAAAATGAGTGAAAAGTGAATTTGTAGTTGAAGACAACTCTTCTTGTCTGAATTTCCTACCTTCTTTATGTTCTTCATTCTTCTCTTTGTTCTTCCTCTTCTTCTTATCAAGTCAATCATCATCAATTCCAACAAAAAACTTGACATCACTTACCTTGTTTAGCAAATAATTTACTACTATTAGCTAAAGGTGTCATAATTTCAGCAAAACTGATGAAGGGGGAGAAGTTTGATAGCTTTTCTGAAGCTTCAAGATTGAAGAATGACCAGTTGTAGGAGCTATATAGACAGGTGAAGCCATATAGTATCTAGAAGAACACTAGTAGCTCAGAATGTTTCTCTTCCTGAGGAGGCTGGAGATTTAAACATTATAAATTACTGGAGATCAAGCAACTATTAGCAAGTTGTTGTGGCATTGAGTAAACTGAAGCTGAAGCTTTGCTACATGGTTCATACTTACAATATAAAGCACCAGAATCTGGCAAAAATGGAGGCTCTTAAACAACCTTCATGGATGGTGAGACAAATATTTAATATGAGAAAACACTAGATGCAGTTAGATAATAATAACAAGATTGTTCAAAGTGACAAATATCATATCAGAGAAGCTTACAATATTTTGAGAGGAGGGATGTTGCAGGTTCCTTGAAGAGACATAGTCTGTCACACAATTGCAAGTCAAAGTGTGTTTATCTTATGAATAGCATAACTTGAAAAAGTAAGAACTCAAGATATGCTATTAAAGTGTAAAATGTGTTGAAAAAATAATATAATATCTTTAATAAAATCGATCTTTAAATATCATTTATTGACTACATTATTATATTTAACATTGATAGTTTTAATTCTTTATAACCTCTTTAATTTATAGTCATTAATTTTTTTGTTAGCTATTAATGTTTGTAACCTATGACACATTATGAGAATTAATTTGTCATTAGTATTCTTTAATCATATTTCAAATTATCCTTCCTATATATATGATAGTCTTTTTGAGACAAGACAAGAGAAATAAACATTCTTGCTACTTTGCGGTTATTGGCTTTAACACTAAATAAATATTCTTTCTATTTTTTGAGTTGTTGGGTTTTCTATTAATCTAAAATCTTTGTTAGATTATGGGTCTTAGTTTTATACTAGAAGAGCTTGTTGATTCTTGGAGGATACACCTACACTAGGTGAAATATCGCTTAAGGATAGTGCAATAGACACGTCAAGCTAAGAGAATTTTAAGTGATTTACAATATTTTTCAATAATCTTAAGGATAGTTTTGTAAATCATAGGAATAGAAGAGAAATCATCATTTATTCCAAGTAGAAAAATATGAGTTGACTTTTGAAATTGTGATAGAGAATGATTTTTGGAGTTGATTTAATGGTTGAGAAACAAACAACAAGTTATCGAAGAACAAAAGTAAATTTTCAAGTGGTGTGGTTATGGGTTGCATTCGGAGGTAAATTGTAAGATTCACGTTTTAGTGTTTATTGTGTTTTACGCCGTCACAGGTATGTCGATATGCTTATCTTTCTATTATTTTTTAATTTTTGATAAACATGGTTACTTTAAACTCAAAATAGTAATGCCTTTGAGAAAAGTTGACAAAGGCGACAATCACCTTTAAGTCAAAAACTAATTTAGATTAAGCAAATGATATTATTGTTGTGGTCATTCCCCAAGTGAATAATATGGTCAGTGTGAGTGATTGGGGTGATAGGCATATTGTGTTAAAAAATAATTTGTGGCTTACACCCAAGTCTAATAGAAGAAAAAGTTATTTATCTTGGTGAATGAAGAACTACTTAAATTCTTGAATTTTTTTTTCAAACTCACATGCGAAAAAATATTGGCTTTTAATTGAGGTTTCATGTTCCTAATATTTGAACCAATTTAGTTGATGTGAGTATTAAGAAAATGTCGAAGAAAAATAATCTTTACGAATGCTATGATTGTTTTAAGAATAATATTTTATTGGCTAAGAATCTTTGTAACTATGACTTGGTTGTGTTAAATGTTTCTAGTCATGAATGAAAATGCTAGTAACTTGCTTGATTGATTCATTGATTTATGACATGTTAAATTTTGATAAGTGGTTTATCTAATATTGTGAAATTCAATCTTAAGTAGAAAATTAGTTGTATAAAAAAAGTACAAAAATAGATTTAATAGAGATGGTGAATTTATTTTTGTTCAATGTTTCTTACGTGTGTGTGTGTGTGAAAAATTAAATTATTAATGAAGTTACATCTCTTTACTCACTTGAATTGAATGGAATATCCAATTAAAATTTTAAAAGAAATAATGTGCAATGTATGTGTGTTGCTCTTGTGCACTCGATACTTTTGGAAGAGAAACTATTTTATGTGCTTGCAAGATACATTCAAATTATTATTTACAAGAAACCCGAATCAATTTCTTATGATTTTTGAAAAGTTTATCCCCTTAGGTAAAATATTTGAAAGTGTGGGAGGTGACTTGTAAAAATATGCTAACTAATTTCGAAAAGACAAAATATATAATATTTCTGATTATATATTTATTGTGTATGAAAACAATAAGTACTTACGCTATAAACTTTGTGTTTATAAATAGTGATGTGATTGAGAGCAATATTATAGTGGAAATAATGAATATTTGAAAGTATGGAGGTGACTTGTTAGGTCATGCTAACTAATTTCAAAAGAAAAAAATGTAAAATATTTTTGGTTATATGTTTATTGTGTATGCTAACAATAAGTGTACATATAAACTGTATTTATTAATAGTGATGTGATTGATAGCAATATTATAGTGAAAAGAATATATAAAGTTTTTGAGAATATATTTATTTTTAAAAATGAGTATTTTAGGAAAAGAAAATTACAAAGGATAGAAAAATTATTTTGGTGAAGATTTTTATAGTTATCTTATTATAGTCATTCTAAAATATATTATGTTATTTCTTATCTTAGTATATTATTTGAAAACGAGTAAGCGATAAAGTGCTACAATAAATTAATATGTCTTGTACTAGAGAGATACAATGATGCTAAGTAGATCTTAAATCCACAAGTTGTTTACACTTGGTGTTGTGTAATAATTGAAATCAGCTAAATAGATCATAATTGGATCAATTATGAAATTCGAATTTGTGGCTTTGAAGTTGGCTGATAATGAGGTTAATGTAACGACAGTATGTCGTTCCAGAACAGAGACTTAGAACACTGAAAAGGCTAGAGATGAATAGAAAACTTTGTGGAAATGAGCTAAGTGTAGCACATTGATTTTTGAGGAGCTGCGGATTTGCAGGACATTGCGGCGGTAGATTTTGCGCGGCGAGACCGTGGTGATAGTCAAAGTCAGTCGCCAACGGACTAGAGAATAACATTCAGGTCCGTTGTAGCGGCTTTAAGCCGCCATAATTGGGTCCCTTTGCGGCGGAAGGTGACCCTTTGCGGCGAGGAAGTCGGGAATCGAGAAGAAGTGGGAGTTCGGGATTACACCCGTTTATTCTAGGGTCTGGAAATTTTGAAGCAGAGGCGATCTTCCCAAGAGTTGAGGATTTCCCTTTCCAAGGCAAGAGTTTGCTTTATATTCTTGTTATTTGATTCCTCTGTAGGTAGATTCGGGGGGACTGTGGTGAGTACTGGCAAAACCCTTATTGATAGAAGTAAGCGAAAATCATGGAAAAGTTATGGATGTTGATTACGAGTTCAATAGATGGTAATGAGCGCTACAGAATGTGGTGTTAGTAGAATCTAGTTCTAGATTCAAAATCTATAATGAGGTGGAATGGAGTCCTTATCCTAAATTGCCTAAGGGTTGAGGGAGTTGTGAATAGAATTGAACCATGAAAAACGAGATGATTATGATAATGGGTAGATGGGCGAGGATGTGAATTCCCAAAACAATTGTCTAGATAGTAAATTATTATTTTGTGTCACTTTCTTGTCTATAAACGGCGTTTAGAGGCATTGAGGAAGAGGCAGCTCCAAGCATTAATTGTGGTTGAAATCCTTCATCGATGTAGGTTATGGTTAGAGGAGTTAGACTCTACAATAATAGTGCAATATAATTATGTGTGATGGTGTGCTGCTTGAGTTTGTGAATTCTAATTGTGGCGATGATTGTCCTATTAAAAATTAGTGATAACTTGTTATGTTGATGCCGCAAACCAACGTGACATTGTGTTGGCCATTAAGTGTATTCCTTGATATTACTATTGATTGAATGATGAATCGTTAAACTCTGGGAGTATGTGAGGTAGATTGTGACCTCCTAAATGTTATGATGATAAACCCTCTATGATGTGATAGCATGAGAATGAATATGGATAATGAGAATATCTTTGAATGAGAGGATCGTGCAGAGAAAGCATTCGGGCAAGCATATATGTGTTGAGTGGCTCGTGTCAGAGTGAAGCATCGGGGACGAGCAATTGAGTGGGAGAGGGTACCACGCCGATACAGTACATGGACTACAGAGTCCCAGCTTGGTCATGTATGGAAGGGCAGAAATAAGACCCTCAGCACATGTGTGTTCATATTGATATGATGGAGGCATGTAGGAACATATCTGTCTAGTTTACTTATTCTATTTTACGATGCTGCTTGCAATTGTGTTGGAATTTGGAATGAATAAGTGTTATTTGGATGAAGCGAGAATTGAATTCATGTTTTATGATCGTATTGTGGGTAAGTTTCGGACTTGATGTCCAACGGTAAATGAGGGCGAGGGTTTGAGAGCGCAAATGTTGTTATAGTATTGTATATCCTTGTATGCGGCTATGTAGTAATTCGTGTGTAGAATGTAATGACTTTTGGGCTCTAGATGAATTGGATGATGTATGGTGTGGCAAAGAGTTGGTGAAATAGTTAAGGTGCGGCTAAGTCGAGGTACAACCTAGGGCGTCACCCAGTTGTAGAGCGTATGCTCCGCTACGGTGAGGCCGCGGCAATGACCAGTAGCTTCTTGCGGCGAAAACCTAATCCGGTGGCAGTCCTTTACCTGAAGCAGTCGAATTTCTGAAATAGCAATGTATATTTGAATGGTGTTACGGACTGATTTCATGTTGTCGTTTATATTTTTATATATATTATAATATGGTCGGTCGATGATGCCTACTAGTACGTATTTCGTCTTGATGTTACTCACCTTAACTTTTCCAGAATGTAGAAATCGGCCAGCCCCAGGAAAGCTCATCATGACCTCACCTCTAAGGCAAACACATACTCTACGAAGGTGACGACGAGGAATGAGTTGTTCTACTCCTTCTTCGAAAGATGTTTCTCCTTCCAACATTGCAACATTTCTTTTTTTATTTATATATTCCTAGACTTGTAGTTAGACATCGAGTCTGATGACTTTCGGATGTTGGGGAATATTGTTTGTTTGGTTGAAGGTTATTATAGTTTTCCGATGCTTCATTTCCATTTATTATAAGTGTTATTTCATTACGATTAATTAATGTCGGGATACTTATTGGAAAACATTGGTTCGTCCCACAGGATTGTATGGGTGCCAATCACGGCCATTTGAGTCATGACAAGAAACTTCTTGCCAAGTGTTGAGGTTGAGTTATAATCAGCACATGCATATATTGTGGTTATCAAGCAACATTAGGTTTGTAGTGAAAAAATAATTTTTTCAATGGCAATGAAATATATATGTTTGAGACATAATATAGTAAAACAATTGGTAAGAGATGAAATTATATTTATAAATTATGTGATGTCGGAAGTGAATTTGGCCAATCCTTTGACTAAATATTTGAGAAATTGTTCATAAATGAAGCTTCAATGGGAATAGGTTTTGTCCAGTTGTATATCGAACATCATGATAACTAACCTGTAGCGGAGATCCTATGAAATAAGTTCATATGGGTAATAATAAGTCATTGTTTGATCTTGTGCATTATAAAATTTGTACCATATGTGATCTATTATAGTGTGTATGGTGCAAATACGCAAGGAAAATGAGGTTGAGTTGTAAACTCTTAATCCATTCTCAGTATCTGCTTTATAGATGGTGTATTTTTACAGAATATAACGTGGGTGGGCACATATGAGTGTGGGTGGTCATGAAACATGAAAGCGCTGACAAAACTTATGAATATCGGGACATGTACATGGCCTCTTAATTCAAATCGTGATAACTACAAAGATTGTGCAAGTATAATGTGATAGAATAAGACCACGAACATACAAAAAGAATTTTCGGTTCATAGAAGTTAAACTTCTACCAAGCGTATTTGTAAGTTTAATCTTGTTTTATTTGGAGTGCGGTTCATCATGAATTACGAAACCAAATTTGACGTGTTGTATTCATATGTAGAAACCCAACAAATTTTCTTATTGTATTCTATTCTTTGTTATTCTTTTTGGGATATGTGGAATATTATTGAAAAAAATAATATAATATCTCAAAAAAATCTGTGTTTGAATATCATTCAATGAGCGCATTATTATATTTTAATGTTGATAAGTTTTCAAATTCTTTATACCCTCTTTATAGCCATTAATCTTTTTTATTAGCCATTAACATTAGTAACCTATAACACGATTATACGAGAATTAATTTGTTATTAGTATTCTTTGACCATAAAATTTAAATTATTCTCCCTGTATATGATAGTCTTCTTCCTTGAGAGAAGATAAGAAGAAATATTCTTTCTATTTTCGGAGTTATTGGCTTTAACACCAAAGAAATATTCTTCCTACTTTGTGAGCTTCTGAGTTTCTATTAATCTAAAAAAATTAGATTTTGATTTACAGTTTTATCTTAAAAAGAGCATTGAATGCGAGAGAGATACATTTGCGGATAAAATATCCTTAAAAACAGTATCATAAATATGCCTCAAGCTATGAAAATCTTCACGATTTATAATATTTTCCAACAAAATAATATGGATGGGATTTGTGTCCTTTTCCAGACCTGCATGAAAGACCAAACCGCCTACTTTTTGATTGTTGTTTCTCTAAATATTATTTAATGGCAAGCTGTCCTACACTGGCTGAATTGGAATAGACAAATTCTGACCTGGAAATTGGAATGTCAGTGGATACAGAGGAAAACTAGAAGCAAGAAACCTCAAAGTGTTCTTCTCAAAGCATGATTTGCACATATTGTTTATGATCTATGAATTTAGCTTGAAGGCTATATACCATTTCCTAGGATGTTTAGGAAGAGTAACTACTTTTGGTTCCTATTATCTTAGTTGAAGGACAACTAGTTAATTGTGCCTTGTTTTGAACAGAATCTCTTGGTAATTAATAAAGTTTGTTTTAATTGCCAAAAAGAAAATAATTATAATAATAATAATAAACATTTAGTTAAATAAAAAATGTTTATCAGTTTAAAATGATCCTCACTTATGCTTGAATTTAACTTACAAATATTTGGCTTGTAAAGTTATTTGTCCAATACGTAAATAAGTTAAAGAGTGCTTATAAGTTTATTTGATCGACTTATAAGTTTATTCAAAAAATAAAATTGGCATAATACATAGATAGAACATGCTTTACTTGGTCTTGATTGACAATTAAACATTCAAACTTTAAGAATGCGCGTCTACGCCTCTCAAGCTCGTCCGCACTATGTCTCGTGGACACCGTCTTGACGTGGCCACATGAATTTTAAAGGTGTAGATAATTATTTTGTAAGTTGAAGCATTCAGCTAGCATAATGAAAGACGGTTGAGGTGTTTGGATGTGCGTCTTGGTTAAAGTATTTAATTGCTTGAGTTGAACTCAGGTTAAATATTTATTTATATGTTATGTCATTTTTTTAATTTTAAATTATTTTTTAAGTACTTTTATTTTAAACATAATTCAAGTTTGTTTAGTTGAGGTCAGCACTACAATAAGTTACATAAAAATAGAAAGATTCCCCGACAAATTGAACTGAGAAAAAAGAATAGGTTTACTTTAATTGAGATAGAAAAATTAATGGTTCACTTCAATATTTTGTTTGAATCGTTTGGATATTGTATAATACCGAAAGTTATAATAGAAAACGTAAAAATTATTATTTCTCGAGGAAAAAAATGATTGTTTAATTTTTATTTTTAAAAAAATAGTCTTATAGTCTTTTTATAAAAAGTCTTTATTTTTAAACATAAAAAGTTTAATATTTTTACATTTAAGAGATTTTGAGACATTATTTTCTTTTATTCAAATTGTAAAAGGGCAAGAGATACCGTTTGTTGTTTAATACATTCACACGGCATAAAAAGAGTAAATTGAGTTTATACTAGCACATAAAAATACGTACCTTCATTTTTCTTTTTTCTTTTAGAAATCAACAGAAAAATCAAGTGATAAGAAAATTTATGGTTTCAACTTATTTGGATACTGTTGTTTAAGCAATAATTAGTATTTTAAATTGGATGAATATATTGATAGGCGTTTAAATTTGATGCCGATTATTAATTTGACATTTAATATTTATTAATGATCAAGCAGACACTTCAACTTAACATAGTTATACGTAGCAAAATATTTGATTTTCACACAACTTTGGGTGCATAAAGGCCCTTAATATTGATAGTGTACCACGGACATACATGTGCAAGTTGAAGTGTCTACTGTGTTGGTAAAAGCGATGCAATATTATACGAACAAAATAAAGCCAGTAACCTCTATTGTATCGTGACAAGCAATTTCTTGAAAGCGATTTCAGTTGATTATGATGCAAATCGTTTAGATTGTAGTTGCTTCCACGATTCTACAACCTCCCAAACACTTGCACTAGTATTTGAAGTTTGATTTACACAAGCAGTGTCAAAAATTAGCGGGGAGAAGTAAAATTATGTAGAAGAAGAAGGTGTGTTGCGGTGATAAATTACAATAAGAGTTGATTAATATAGGCTATAAATGCGAGATTGATGAAGAAAGCACCTATTAAAAAAGTATTTCAAGAGATTAATTACGAGGCAGTACATAGATACATTCTTGTAGGCTCAAAAATATTAAAATGATATTTTATAAAATTAAATTTTAAATTAGCCTCACTGTATCTCGCACGCTGAGGATAATGGGGCAAATCGATCTGATTGTCCTGCAAGCCCAATTCTCGTGTGCCTGAGACCCTCCCCTTTACTAACTCTTTACAACCTAAGGAAGACGATTCAATGTAAGAAGGAGAAAATTCTTTCCTCAATCAATGAGATACTTTATTTTTCACATAAGACAAAGAAAGGATAAATGAAGGGGAACACAAAGAAATAAAAAGTGAAAATTACTTTCTTTGTTTATCAAAACAAAAGAATAGAGACTAATTGGGGCAATTCCAACAACTTAATCAATAGAAAAGTTTAAGTATCAAACTGACTTGAATTAAATTTAAATATCTATTTATATATTTTGTATTTTAAATTTTGTGCACAAATTTTTCTATAATTTTTCTCCTTCTATGTAAATTTCAGTGTTTTACTTATTTATATTACAAATTGAGGTATTATGAATAAAATAAATGAGGCATCATGAGAAAAATAAAATAAAATAAAATGAAGTATGATGAATAAAATGGATAAAAAAATCAAATACAGATTGAAAATAAATTGAGATATCACGAAAGAAATTGATGAAGTATTATTAGTGAAATGGAATGAGATGAATTAATGAAGTATCATTGGTGAAAAGAGGAATAAAAAAAGAAGTATCATCACGTCAACTTGCTTTATTCCTTAAGTGATCAAGCTTCTTAGCCACCGGGGGACCGGCCCACCATGAACGCATTCGCTAAAGGCACTGCGCGGCTTTCTCAATCTTCAATCCCAACTTACGAAGTAGAATAAAGTCCGGCCAGTTAGATCTAATTCTCTTTCTAACATTTTTGGATTGATGAGTGAAATAAAATGAATGAATAAAATATTTACCAGTTAAAAATAAATAAATTTAAATTGAGGAATGCTGCGGTGAAATGAAATGGATGAATAAAGTGATTACCAGGTTAAAAATGAATAAATTAGAATTGAAATGCCATGAAAACAATTGAGACATAAAACGTCTAAGGAAAAGGTTCTCTCAACTTGCTTGGACAAAGACAAGGAGCTATTGCTCTCTTTGAACGTGTGTATTTAGCTCAATTTTATTCGGTACGGAGAAAAATATAAGTTTTTAAAGATGAGGGAAGATCTTTCTTAATGAAAGTGGAAAAAACAACAAGTCAAGTGGAGTTTCAAATTGACTGAGATCTCTCTCTTGGAAATATGGCTTACGTATTAGCTCTGCTAGTAGCCTCCATCCGCATCACCTGCACTTTTTTTAGAAGTTGTTGTTAATGAGATTTGTTATATCGTATTTTATAGTTAATATAACATTATCTAGTTCACATTGAATTGAGCAAATACATGTTACTCTCTTACGTCTCAAATTATGTTTATTGTGATTTTTAAAAGTAGTCGTCTCAAATTGTCCTTTTAGAAGTTTAAGATAACATTAATTATCGTTTCACTCACATTTACCTTTAATATTAATTATTGTTTTGAAAATTGCAAACCTTTCAATTATGAGGTGATAACACGTAAATTGAGTAAATATTTAATGAAAAGAGAAACTTTATATCTTAAACATAAATAAGAGGGTAAGATAGTCAAAATCTTTCTTGATTAATATATTTTTAAAAAACGTGTAAACAAATAATTTGAGACGAAGTGAGTAATACTTGAAATACCTTGATAACGATAACATATAATGTTAATTCATTGATTCTTAACATAAAGGGAATATAAACAAATTATTTTGTGCTATCATGAGTGAGGGTTTACTAACATATTTGAATTTCTTTTTTATTAATGTCAACATTATTATAAGAATTTTTGACATTGGATCAGTCTTCTATTGTATTAATGTCTATATACTATATATATAGGAATAAAAATATTAAAGTTTGTTTCAGATTCTGTAATATTTGGAGTGATTATTATAATTTTGAAGCAATACTAAATCAAAAGACACTATGAAGAACATTTGGTACAAGCTGAAGACTCTTAAGGGAACCATTACATAAGTGAGCAGAGAGGAAGATTGTTCATGCCAGGAGAACTGGTCACTATACAAGAGAATCCAGGTGACTGATACACTGATTATCATAGAGAAAGAAATACTGCAGGCCTTGAAGAAGTGGTCCTAAATGGAAGACCTTTCTCTCTATTCATTGCATTCAACAATCTTTTGTTAGATTTGCTTATGCTTCAGGATTACAAGCCAATGTTAACAAAGCTCTGTATACTTTGAAGTGTGATAAGTGAAGTTCAAAAGGAGATCTTGGATAAACTGTACTGAAGTTCTCATTAGGGAAAATGCATTTCAGATACTTGGAAATACCATTGACTACCAAGAAACTTAATTAGTATACAACAGTGACAACCTTTGATATAGACAATAGTTTCCTGGACAACTAAGAAGAGTCTCCTATTCTGGGAGAGTTCAATTAATTCAGTCTCTCATTTTGGTATTCAGATTTGGTAGTCTCAAGTCTTCCTTATATCTGTCAAAGTTACTTGTATCTGTCAAGTTACTTGGGCAGTGCAGCACTCAGAATACGTAGGGTCTCAACTTGATTAATTTGACTTTGTGAAACAAAACAACTATGGCTAAGAACTATTGGGAGCTATCAAAGAAAATAGATAAATTATAGATTAAATGGGTCCATACCTCAAAATGCAAAACCTTTCCATTCATATCGATGACGAGAGTCGGAAATTTTATATCTTTCACGTAATTTTTAAAGTACATAATATAATTTTTGATGAATGGTTTGACTGACTTACCCTACATTATATGTGGCTAAGTCACTATAGTGAGGAAAATACTAAAAGCAAGGGAAGTATTAGCTTAAGCTCTAATTAATAGAACTAATAAGGGTATTATTCCCTCTGTTCCATTTTAATCGCTAGAGATACTAAAAGTAGTTATTTTAAAATACTAAAACATAATTATTTCAAAATACTTGCTAATTTCAAATTCGGATAATTGACCATGTTTTTCAATTCTACCTTTTAGTACTTAAAGTCATTCTAAAAAATATAAAAAAAACTATTTAATTGGTATGTTTCAAGAAATTAGAAGGATGTTATTAGTCAAGTTACCATCCATATTAATTTTCTTTTAATGGATGTGAAAATTTTATTCTAGCAATTAAATGGAACGGGTACTTGTAAGTTTCAAAAATTCAAGAGATATTTAATCGTGTTTTTCTAATTTCTACCCTTAGTACTTAAAGTCATTCTAAAATGTGAGAAAAAATTATTATTGTATGTTTTGAAAAAATTAACGAGTTTATATTAGTCAATTTATATCCGATTAATTTTCTTAATAAATCAACTAAATCTTATCTTAACAATTAAAATGGAATAGAGAAAATATTAAGCAATTGTATTTGGGCCCACGACTCATACCCAAAATCTGGCCCAAGTATTAACTACTCATCACATTAATAAAATATACAAAATATTCATTTGATTTTACGTAAAATTAATCTATTTGGAATTTTTAATTTATTACTAATATGACAAACATGTTTTTACCCAAATAAAAGAAGCTAACATTACTAAAATCTGAAGTCAAATTTCCCTTTTCCCTAAATATACTTAAAATTCCTTGAGGAGTAGTTTAATTTGACACATTGAAGTTATTTGGATAATGGTTTTAATACTAAACCTAAGAGTATTACATAATGAAATCTTACTTTTTTGGTTGGTAAAAAGGATATTTTATTTGTTTAAATAACTTAAACTATTACAACTAAAGTAGTAGATACATATTTACTACCGTTATTAGTGATAGCATTAAGGTTCCCAAGATTTGCTAATTTACTATATATAGATATTGATACTAGCTTGGTAGATGTCATGCCTTTCTCGTTTGCTTCCAAAATAGGCGAGGAGCATGCGAAGGTGTTATCAAAAATTCCTTGAGGAGTAGTTTAATTTGACACATTGAAGTTATTTGGATAATGGTTTTTAATACTAAACCTAAAGTATTACATAAATCTTACTTTTTTGGTTGGTAAAAAGGATATTTTATTTGTTTAAATAACTTAAACTATTACAACTAAAGTAGTAGATACATATTTATACTAGTTATTAGTGATAGCATTAAGGTTCCCAAAGTTTGCTAATTTACTATATATGAATGTTGATACTAGCTTGGTAGATGTCATGCCTTTCTCGTTTTCTTCCAAAATAGTAGGAGCATGCGGGAGGTGTTATCAAAAATAGTAAGGCCAAACACATAAGCAAAGTTTTAAAGTTCTCAAAATTTTTTATTTAAACACCTCACCTAAAACTTATCCTTATAAGACACTTTAAAATTAGTAAAATTATATCTATCAAACACATGCAGCTTATGTGGCATGTTGCGTGTAACACACCTTCTATAAGAGCGTAAAGTAAAAAAAAAGAGAGTACAATTATTTTTTCTTTTGTCTCTTTTTCCTCTTATATCTCTTAATATCATTAACATCACCCACTTCCTTGCCACCACTTTGCCGCTACCACCCTTCCTCTTCCCTTTCATTCTTACAGCAATTTCATAATATTATAATTAGAACAACAATAAGTTGAATATACGGGTGGCGAGACATCTTCACAAAGGCTACGGGAAGGGCATTTGAATGGAATCGAATAGGTGGGGTTGATTAGCAGACCCGACTTGTAGTATTAATTCTAGTGGTCCTTCTTTCCTGCTAAGTGGCTAGATCCGAGATGCGGTATACGGTGCAAATTGGTAAATGTAGTGCAGTCTAGCTTAGCTCTATCTTGTCGCGGGTATACTTGCACGGTGAGGAACCAGTTGTAAGCAGGTAAACGGGATATTCGTTCTTGACTTGTCAAGGCTGCGAGGGAACTCCAAGGCACCAAGTCCTCAGCAGGGTTAGCTTCTTAGTCATCCTCTAAGCAGTATCTTTTTAAAAAACATATTAACGCGTGCCACGTTCTTATTTCTCCAATTCGACAATTCAACTTCCTACCTAGTCACATCCGTTAGTTTTTGATCCCACACCGGTTCCCCCATAAATGCCTTGCAGCTTCATTTTCTCGTCTACCATTACTCTTGTCCATAACACATCGTCTATCTCTCCTCTCTTTCTTTACTCTAATCCGGTTTGTCTCCTGCTCTTTTCAATGGCCGGATCAATCTCCCCTTCTCCTTCCTCGTGGTCTGACACCTTTAGATGACCTTGTCTTAGACCCTAGCATCCTCAAACCCCTCTTCTAACTTAGGGAGCGCCCGACATACGCCTCCTAGTCCAAATTTCCTCTCCCAAGGCGGTCCCAGGTGGTCCACATTTCCTCTATCTGAGACGAGGGAGGCGACGGGAGCGCTACGATTGTCGATCAGGTGGTGACCAAAAGATGGGTCCAGATTTTTCCGCGAAAATATGTTGAAGGTGCACTAGCTGAACCTAAGAAGATGCGATGGAAGTATTCTTCAAAGCGAGGCAGGAAATCATTGAGGTTTTATGCTGACTCTAGAGAGTGGGGAGGAAAGGATGGTGGAGGAGTCCTCCTCGGTGGAAGAGTGTCGACCAGGAGTTACGGTCGTGAGCACATCAGTTCACTACAGCGGGGAACCCTCGTCTCGGGTCCCAACGGCCAGATGCCTCTCCCAAGTGGGATGTCACTCTACTCGACGGGCGTGGAAGTCGATTCCTGAACCTCGGCTTGGCTGAGGGAACTTCTTCACCCCCTGATGAGGATGAGGTTCCCCCATTCATTTAGTTTTTAAAAGGAGGTCCGTCTTTGTCCACTCGACCCACGGGTTCAAAGCTCGTTGGGAACCTCGGAGGACCTACTGCAGGGGGGGGCAGTCAAAAGTGTGGACCAAATTTGACAGAAAAGAGCCATCAGAATACTTTCTGAAACGACGCATCACGGACAAACGGTACCCCGAGGAGGAATCTGTCGTCCTGTTGTGGATTTGGAGTGTGGCAACTACCATCCCATTCCCAGATGGGAGCTTGGATAAGAGAAGCCGGTAAGTGTTGGGGGAGGCTGTTTAAGGAAAAGGCACTTGATGCGGGTCGAGCTGGCGAGATGATAAGTTAGCACATTGGTGCGTTTACAAGAAAGCACTCTTTCCAAGAGTTGCGGAAATTAACTTGACCGATCTTGACTAAGTAGGAGATGATGTCAAGGTGAGGATTGCTAACATCGAGGAAAGCAGAAGGTCTTGGGAGGCGGATCTTTGACCTGATATTGCTGGGATGCAAGGCATGCGAGAAACTTATTGAAATGGTCGGTTATCGGGGTGCAGGAGCATGTTGTTTTCTCTTCCCATTGCTCCCTTAATGTATGAGCGAAGTCACTTCGAGTTCTATCGTCTACGTGTTTCACTTGATGATGATAAATGCAGTGTTCTTGGCTTTGTTGGGGTGTTGACTTAGCTTTTGATTCCATTTCTCTTGGGAAGATCTTGAATGTCCATCTCTTAGGGGAGTTTACGGTGAATACAGCAAGCTACACGGGAGTTCAAGAAAATGATGGGAACACAGGCAACGATAGGAATGCTTAAAAGCATATGAAGCCTATCCTATGTTGTTTGAATTTGTGAACAAGGTAAGTTACCTAGGGCTGGCGTCGATGCATGTTATACTGACGTCATTTGTCATAGAGGCCTTAAGCTCGTTTGACCTATCGGTCTGGCTATTATGATTGAGCACGCTGACCAAGATCGTTGGTTCCAAAGACGGAAGGCATGGGATTAGCCTCTGGTATTTGCCTCCTCCGGTGTTCCATTTGAGGTTCCTCTTGGGAAAGGTACAATAGCCAGCAGCAAACAAATGTTCACTATTGGCACCCTCCCGATGTGAGTGTGTTTGCTAGACAAGGAGGTATTGGTGGGCAGTCCACTTTGTCTCGAATCTTATTGAGGTACAAACAATGAAGATTGAAGAGATTGAGGCAGCCTCACCGTGTTGGTTGCCCAACGGGATAAGAAATTGTTGTTCTTAAGGCCTCTCGATTCAGTGTAGGGCCAAAGTGCTGTTCTTTGGATCTCCTAGAGGAGGAGTACTCGCTTGAAAGATACCAACGCTTCCCTTAGGGCCCAGCTGGAGGAGCTAACTCGTCAGATGATCTGCGACCAACGGGTAGCCAATGATCGCATTGACAAACGTCTAGCCAAACTCTAAGCACGCCCATCCTCTTTCTGGCTGTTTCCGCCCGATGTATATCACCCAGTTTCCTCATTGTGTGGCATTGTTATTGTTGTTTTCTTGCTCACTTATTGTGGCTTTGAATCTTCTTTGTCTACAGTAGTTATTTCCCTCGTAGCATGTACGTATCTCTAATTTGAATGGATGTTTTGTTTCTCCTTGCTTCATGCGCTTTCTTATTTGTGTTATGTTGCCCCGGTGTCATGGGTAACAAATTGCGGTCCACTTTTGTTGTGTGTTCTTGTGTTTTTATGAAGTACCCAAAGGGGAAGGACGACTAGTCATGTTGGAGGTTTGTGGGAAGCGGTTTCTGGTGTGAGGGGAAAGGCAGGAGGTCTGTGTGAGACTAGTTCATGTTGTGGGGGAACACCCTGGGGTTGTTATCATCAAAAAGGGAAATAGTTAGAAATCGGTTTTGATAATATGACAAACTTCTTGGAGAACGAGTGGCGATTGTATTCTTACAAGAAAAGTCAACCTTATGCTGGCGACAAAAAGGTTATGTGGGGCACGTGCTATTGTGACAGCTTGAGTGGCGGGAGCCCTCTGACTGTCATCCCAGTTTATCTGGCGGACAATGCCTCGTTGTCTTGATATCTTTTTGATATAGACTTCACAAGACAAAGGAGAGGAGTACTTTTGCATACACTCAAGAAGGACACTTCCTCTCTTGCAAAGTCATCCGAAGACAAGAATCATCAACAACGGGAAACAGAGCCTTTTCACTTGTATTTTGTTTAATTCTAGGTTGTCGATTTGTTGTCCTTTTTGTTCTTAATTTGTACACCTATTCCACTTGTGAGAAGCTTTCGTAGGTGGCTATTTTCGATTAATAAAATCGGTTGATAGGCTAGAGTTAACCGTTGGTTTTCTTTGTGATAGAGTTATTGCAAAGGCTTACAATAGAGTTGTTGTAAGGGGGAAGGGATTAATAGGTTAATTCCTAGGTTACATAAGTTTATAATCTAAAACTTGCCTATTTGTATTAGTGGAGTTTGAAAATCCTACAGAGTGTGAATTAATTGGTTTTTACTACTCTCTTGGGCAAAGAGGTTTCCACGTAAAAACGTCGTGTGTACTTTACTTTGTCTCTGTCACAGTGGAACACAGTAAGAATCGGTTCTATGTGTTATTGGTGAATTTGCCACATATCTTATCAAGATTTATTGGTCTCAAGTCTACCTTATATCTATCAATGTTACTTGGAATGATGCCTTACTCAAGTACGTAGAGGGTCTCAACTTGATTAATTTGACTTTGTGAAACAAAGCAACTATGGCTAATGAAACAAAGCAACTATGGCTAAGAACTATTGGGAGCTATCAAAGAAAATAGATAAATTATAGATTAAATGGGTCCATACCTCAAAAATGCAAAACCTTCACATTCCTTATCCGTGACGAAGTCAGAAATTTTATATACTTCACTTAATTTTTAAAATATATAATATAATTTTTTTGATGAATGATTTCGGCTGACTGCCCTACATTATATGTGGCTAAGTCACTATAGTGATGAAAATACTAAAAGCAAGGGAAGTATTAGCTTAAGCTCTAATTAATAGAACTAATAAGGGTATTATTCCCTCTGTTCCATTTTAATCGCTAGAGATACTA
>JACEIK010009727.1:1348-25949 GCA_018107945.1 Datura stramonium | reverse complement strand
TCGTGATCCCAGCCAGCGCAGAGTCATCAGCTCCTGTCATCCGGAGCTTGATATTCAGAGATCTATTCTATTTTCTTTTGTTGTATAGTACGGGTAGGTTAGGGCCCTGTCCCGACTATCTTATCAGTATTCTTAGAGGCTTGCAGACTGTATATATTTCCCTGAGGTTAGTTATGTCGGTCGTGTGAGGCCGTGCGTATGTTTAGTTGTTTATGTTGGCCGTGTGGGGCCTTATCCAGTTAGTAGTTGGTGACCTTTCCAGTAACTCTCTCTAACTCTGAGCTGATGATATCTAGATCTGAGGTCTATATTTGAGAAACACTTGGTACCATGATGTTGGTCAAAAAAGTCATCAATTCTTGGGAGAGGATACCTGTTATTGATTGTGAACTTTGTTCCACTGCTGGTAGTCGATGCACATTCAAAGGGAACCATCCTTCTCTCAGAAAAGAGGACTGGTGCACCCCACGGGGATTTGCTAGGTCTGATGAAACCCTTGTCTAAAAGATCCCTAAACTGCTCCTTCAACTCCTTTAGCTTAGCTTGATCCATTCTGTAAGGAGGGATAGATATAGGCTGTGTATTGGGAAGAAGGTCGATACCAAAGTCAATCTCCCGCTCGAGAGGGACTCCCGATAGATCATCTAGAAACACATCGAGATATTCACACACTATAGGAACTAACTGGATAGTCGGGTTCTTAGATGTAGTATCCTTAACACAAACTAGATGGTACACGCAACCCTCAGAGATCATCTCCTGGCCTTAAGGTAGGAAACGAAACGACCTACAGGCACAACTGAACTACCCTTCTACTCTAGGACTGCCTCACCAAGAAATCAAAACTCTACCACATAGGTTCTACAATTTACTGAGGCGTAACATGCATGTAGCCAATCCATGCCAAAGATAACTTCAAAATCTATCATGGTAACTCTACTAGATCTGCTGAGGTGACATTTTGAAGGACTGTGACAAGGAAATTTTTGTATACCCATCAAACTATAACTAAATCACCGACTGGAGTAGAGACTGAGAAGGGTTCTAATAGGATTTCGGGACTGACTCTAAGATTACTAGCAACATAGGGAATCATAAAAGATAAGGTAGCCCCTGGATCTAACAATGCGTATACTTCAAGATGAAATGCTTGTAACATACCAGTGAGTACATCTGGAGAGACCTTCTATTCCTGACAAGATGAGAGGGAATAAAACCTATTCTGACATTGTCCACTACCTGCACTAGTGGATGAACCCTGATGAGCTGAGCGTGCTGGTGGAGCTGTTGAACTAGTGGCTGGGTCTCGGCCTCTACCATGGCCCTGTTTGGCTACTGTATAATCTCTGAGCATATGTTAGGTCTTTCCACACTCGAAACAAGCAATTGTGCCCGCTAAGCACTAACTAGTATGCCTCCTACCACATCTGTCACAACTTTAAATACTAGACTCTATGGACCTACTCCCCTGACCTTTAGATCCTAATGCTTGTCCCCTCTGGTCACGCCTAGATCTGGATGGCACACTCGCAACTAATGGTGCTAGGGTTGATGATCTTTGGTGGGACTGCTGACGATGCCCACCACAAACCTCTGCTAGGGGAATCCGAAATCGTTGGTCCTGGCCCTCTTATCCGCTCTCTCTCTCTCTCTCACCTGCACCTCCTCTATCTGCTGGGCATACAGGACCAACCGTGAGAAGTCAATATCTTGATGAAGCATAGCGGTCCTGCAATACTTGACCAAAAAGTCTACTATCCTATGCACAAACCTGTTCGCCTGAGCTCTCTGATTGGCCACCATCTCTGGTGCATATTTGGACAAACGGGTATACTCTAAGGCATACTCTTCGACTGTCATGTTGTTTTGCCTCAGGTTCACAAACTCTACTACCTTGATCTCCCTCATCTCTCGAGGAAAGAATCAGTCAAAGAACACAGCGAGAAACTCGTCCCAACTAATGAGACCCGCTCCAACTCCCCTGGTATCCTTCCATTGTTTGAACCAGATATGAGCAACCCCTTTCAACTGATAAGAGACTAGATCTGCACACTCCTCCCCCATCACCCCCATAATCTGGGTGATCTTTTAGATCTCATCAATAAACTCGTGTGGGTCCTCTTCCACCCTCAACCCAAGAAACTAAGGGGGATTCATCCTGAGGAAGTCCCTAAATCTAGTCGCTGCAATGTTCCCATTGTGGGGAACATGAGCCACCTCCTGCTGATTGACCTGAGCGGTCAATGCTTGTGCCAACATCTGGATGGTTGCTATAAACTCAGCGTGCGCAACCTACTCATGTACATGATCCTCAAGGGATGGTGGGGCTTACTAGTGCCCATCTCTATTTCCATTCTCATGTCCATTTCTATTCTCATCCCTTCTTCCATTAACTCAGCATGGAGGCATGATTCTGCAAATGTGTATAGCACGAGTTAGAAGGATAGAGAGACATTTCATCGCACGACATGGATCATAAAAGAAGGTAAATGTCCTAAAACTCTTCATAGCCTGTTCGTCATAAGTGTGGCATGCTTCACACACATGACATGATTATAGGCTCAAATCTAGACACAGAACCTATAACCAAAAATGTCTCCAAGTCAACCCATGGAATGAACATAACAACTAAAATTCCACATAAATAATATGGAACACTAAATTGTGAAATAGAGAAAGTTTGAACATTTAATACATCTGAACAATGGAATATCAAACATTGAAACTGAAGTTGAATACATAATGTTGTATGATAAGCCTGTACATACTGATGAGCAGATGGGACAAGACCCAACTAGCTCACTAAAAGACTGAAACTGAAAGATGGTAATAATAAGGCTAACTAAAGGCTCTCAATGGATGAGGACTCACCACCAAGACTGGATATGCCAAACTCTAAGAGTTGGCTAGCGGCGGGACTGAGCCAGAACGTCTGAGCCTGTATCATGAAATGATACAATATAGAGAATGCGGTCAATACTTGAAATATACTGAGTATGTAAGGTAAGTGAAACAACTAAGTAAGAAAACTGAAATCATGTCTACCATAAATCATTACACCATAAGATTCTAAGAGTAAAGCTTGCATGCTATTAACTAAAAACATGACTAAACATAAATGAATCTAATGACCCAAAGCTAAAACTGATAATCATAAGTAAAATTGAACATTGGGTCAAACCTGCTGAAAACATAATATCATAACTAATGAACATGCATAACTGAAATCATGAGGACCAATGAGAGACTTATCACATAACCGACATCACAATGATAGAGCTTACGCGGTATCAACTATCACACTCAAGTGGGCAGAGCCGTCTAAAGCCTTGACATGGCTAAAGGTGCGACCATGATATCGATATCAAGCCGAAGGCCCCTCAGGGGCAGGGAAAGCTCACAAGGGAGGTCCCAAAGAATCTGAACATACCTACGTTGGCACATAGTTCTGAGGGTCAGGGTTGTCTGAACCCCTAACCTACTCGGTGCTAGACACTACTCCTAAAAATATTCATATGCTCTCTATTATTTTTCAATGAAGCTAAACTATTGCCTTCCAATAAAGCTGATCATAACAATGTATACATAGTTCAAAAACTGAACATGAGGATCCTTTGCTCAAAACATACCATAAGCTGAAAAGTGAGAGTCTAGACTACAAAAATCATGTGGTAAGCTAATGTCATAAAATTTAGTCAAATCATGAAGTCATACTTATATCATGTAGGATTGCCCAAACTTTAACAGCTTGAAATAGACTTGATAGTAGAAATCATGGATGCATACATGGGTAATTCATACACATTCTTAAATGCTAGATATCTCATCATATTTTGAAATATAAACCATAAATTCAACTTTTTTATGAAACTAACAAAATTGGGCATCATACTCTTAAGACTTTGAAATCATAATTTGTAATCAAAATCATTATAAAACATGCCCACGAATCTTAAAACATCATTATAAACATGAATAGAATTGACCCATGATAGAAACATAGAGAATTTCATAAATTGGGTTAGAACCCCATGGAACCATGCACTTGAATTCATGAATAAAGAAGGGATTTGGGTGAGAGAGAAGAGAAACTCCCATTCATAACCCTACATACCTAGGTAATCTAGTTTTTCACTCTTCCTTGAATGCCCAAGAGATTTGGAGAAAAATTTGAAGAGTTCCAGGCTTGATCTCCTTAGGAATCCTCTACTCTTGCATGCATGGGGAGGGAATAGGTTAAAATAGATCAAACCCTCTTAAAAACCCTCTTAATTAAGCTTAAAATGACGTAGTTTAGGGCTTAGGCGCTTAGGTATTACGAAATGTCCTTACTAACTTTGCAAGAAATTACACATTTCTAGGAGTAATGACTCATCCTATGGATTGTTCCTCGATCCTACGTGTCGTGGTTTCCTCCCGTTGTAGCCTCTGATAAAACCTGAGTCCTTAACTTTTCCACGGATCACACCACGACTCATACCTTCATCCAATGAGTCGTGGGATCCATTCGTTACCACAACTGGAAGAATTTCTATGCTCCTTCCTATGGGTGGGGGAGACAACTCGTTGTTCCATACAATGAGTCATACCTTAACCCGTACCATCCAGCTCTACCACCCTCGACTCCAACCTATGGGTCCTCACCATGATCCATGGTTCCTCACCACAGGCCATACCACAAGTTGTACCTTCCCTCCTGATAATCAAAAACCAAACAACGACTCTGACCCATGATTCATACCACCATTATTTGAGTCGCTGCTAGACTCATTGTTACCAACTTATCCACAATAATTTCTGACCACGAGTGATCCTACGGTCTGTTGGAGCTTTCCACGACTCGTACAATGAGTTTTCTTAAGGTAATTTTCCAACTTTTTTGTTGAATACCCTTTAAACTCTCGAGTCTAGTCTTAGGCACTTTCAGGGTATTATAACACACCGATAGTATGAGTCTACGTGGGTGATTGTGGATAGATTGACCAAATCAGCACATTTTTACTAGTTAAAACTACAGATTTAGTCGAGGATTATGATAGACTCTACATTCAGAAGTTGGTTCCGTTGCATGAAGTCCCTTTGTCCATCATCTCAGATAGGGGTACTCAGTTCACCTCTTAGTTTTGAAAGTCATTTAAGAAGGTACATGGTACATAGTTTAATCTTAGCACAACTTTTCACCCGCAGACAGATAGTTAGGCCGAGCGGATCATTCATCTCTGGAGGACATGTTGAGAGAATATGAGATTTATTTCAAGGGTAGGTGGGATGATCACTTTCCTATCATCGAGTTTTCCTATAATAATAGTTATCACTCCAGTATTCAGATGGCCCTATATGAGGCTCTTTATGGGCGGAGGTATAGGTCACCTATTGGATGGTTCGAGGTAGGTAAGGCTACGTTGATAGTGCCAGATTCAATTCATGAGGTGATGGAGAAAGTTCAGCTCATTAGTGAGAGTTTGAAGATAGCTCAGAGTCGAAAGAAATCATATGCAGATGTTAGGAGGAGAGAGATTGAGTTTGAGGTTGATGATTGGGTGTTTCTGAAATTGTCTCCCAGGAACGGAGCTATGAGATTTGGTAAGAAAGGGAAGCTTATTACCCAATATATTGGTCTTTGTAGGATTTTGAGGCAAATTGACAAGGTAGCATATGAGTTTGAACTACCAATAGAGTTAGATTCAGTGCATCTAGTGTTTCATGTGTCTTTGTTGAAAAAGTGCATTGTTGATCCAACTTTAGTTGTTCTGGTGGAGAGCATTGTGGTGAAGGATAGCCTTATCTATGAGGAGATTCTAGTTGAGATCCTTGATCACCAGACTCATAAGTTGAGGAACAAGAATGTAGCTCCAGTGAAGGTATTTTGGAGAAATCAGCTTGTTAAGGGTGCTACATGGGAGGCTGAAGTAGATATGATAGATAGATACCCACGTCTTTTCCCTTCTGTCTCAGTTTCAGCATGAGGTATCGGTTTTCTCCTTAATACTCTATTAAGTTTCATGTCGAGTTCATTTCTATAACTTTCTTTCATGTCATAGCATGCATGTATGTTTCATGAATACAATTCAGTCATGTATTTCAGTCTAGAGTCAGTTACTCTGTCAGTTTTTAGTTGTGGTTGTTAAATTTTGGGATTGTAGCTCCTTCCCTAGCTCTCCAGCATTCTTAAGTCAACATTTAAGGAAGAATGTTCCTAAAAGGGAGATATTGTAACATGTAACACCCCAGAACTTCCTAAGATTAGCCTTGAGATTCAAAATTTGATTCTGCAGAAATCTGGGAAAATGATCACAGTACGAGTCATGGTACGACTCGTACGTAGGAGGTACAACCCATACCAAGACTCGTAGTATGAGATTGGAGAAGCTTAGTTAAAGTGACTTGAGAAACCAAACTTCATGTTAAGACTCATACTACCTTGGTACAGATCGTACTGACCAGTCATGGAATAACTCAGATTTGTGGCCAAGAAAATTCAAGCTAACCATGAGTCTAAGTATGACTCATGGTATAACGGTATGAACCGTAGGATAGGTCGTGAGAGGGGTCAGAGGTAAACTCAGGACTGAGCTAGGGATCATGGTACGAGTCGTAGGATGTTGGTATGAGTCGCATCAGGCATTCGTGGAAACTTTAGAGAAATGGTTTGGAGCAGGGTCCCTAACCACGAGTGGTGGTATGGATCATAGTTGCNATAGTTGCCCGGTATGACTCATGGGTTGAGTCGTATCACCTGACAGGAAAAATTTTTATTAAGTGTTTCAGAGGTAATTTTGTAAAATCCTATTGACTTAACTCCTAAACTATGCCGTATTAGAATTATTCAGGAGGGATTTTGGAGGAATAGTCGACCCTCTCCCTCATTATTTCAAAAATCAAATCGAATAACTCAAATAGTTCTCTTAGAGCAAGCTAGGGCTTTCAGGTTTCCTTCTCAGATTCTCAAGTTTTCTTCCAAGGAATTCTACTCCAGGTATGTGGGATTTTCAGTAAGGGAATTGCTCTTCCCTTGTGCCCCAAAACCTTCCTAAAATCTTTATTAGTTCTATCCCTTTTGTATCAATGCTAGGGTTGTATTTCAACAAGAATATGAACTTCCTTCTTGTTATAATTTTCATGATTCATGAAGGTTGTTGTTAGTTATACTACATGTTGTTATCTCTTTCCTGAAATGTATGTTTTAGCCCTAGTTTATAAAATATGAATTTAAGAGTCTTGCATAATTGTACAGATACGAATATTGCTTGATTTTGATAGTTCCCTTCTGATCACCATGAATATACATTTATGTGATTTGGAAGATGATCTGTTGAGTATCTAGTCTTAATCAGTACTTATCCTTTTCAGTATCTTACCAAAATTATATCTAATCAATTTGACAATTCTCAGTCTCTTCAGGAATTCAGAAAAAATCCATAGTCTCAGTTATCAGTTGTCAGGGTGTTCTTTAGACGGTTACGATGCTTTCAGCAAAAGCAGCTCTGGACAGTCTTAGAACCCTTCGTTTTAGTTATCAGGTCCTTTAGACTCTCAGGTTACTTCCAGGTAAGTATTCCTGACTTAAGTCTTAGGACATCAGGTTCTAGCTATTAGCCTAATAGTCATAGCCAGAAAGTTCTAGTAGGTGTAGGACTTAGCACCGAGTGGACCGGGGTTTAGCGCACCAACATTCCTAGATCTATGTTGCCACCATAGGTTTTTATCCCAAATGGGCATCAAATAGTGATCACCCAGTTCAGCTACAATACCTTGGCAAGCTATAGTAGGCATTCTCCGATGGGGGTTATAATTCAGACTCCACATCTAGATCACGTGGTTATATGTCGGTTATAGGCTCTCCCAGTTGTTAGTACACTCAGTTCAGTCATTTTCATATTTCAGTTCATTTTATTCAGTTTTTTTTTCAGGATATGTTTATGACCATCAATTAGTATCTGTATTTACGTTATTGCAATCCTATCCCAGTACTTACTAGTTCACAGTTGGTCATTTCATGTCATATATGCTCAGTTTTTATTTAATTATATTTACCTACATCTTGCATACTTAGTACATTCAAAGTACTGATGCATATTTTCATGTTGTATCGTATTATGATACAGGTATAGGTTCTCAGTCACGGCACCGACAGTAGTTCCCTTCCGATGACTTCAGTAGCAGTTCAGTTGGTGAGTCCTCATCTTCCAACGATGAGAGTATCTTTTAGTTCAGTTTTCTTTTGAGTTAGACTTTTGAGTTAGCTGGGGGCTTGTTCCAATAACTCATCAGTTCTTAGATGAATATCAGATAAAGTTTTGTTTTCGTATGTTTTGTAGTTATTGTATAGATTTTTAGTATCTTATCAGACATTTTGTATTTTTTCAGAGAAGCTATTTGGTTAGGTTTTCTTAGCTTCTTCCATGTTTAATTCAGTATACCAGTGCGATGTTCAACCATGGATTAACTTGGGGTCACTTGTGGCACCAAGTACCGTTTTGCGTCAAGGGTGTAGACTTGGGTCGTCACATAACACCTCGAGTCTCGAAATGGCTCCTTGAAGGAAAAAGAATTGAAGTTGCAGGTCTAGTGTAGGGGGTTGACGGAAGAGCTGATGGCCCATCAACCTTGTAATGGCCCATCGAAGTGGCGTCATAGGTCCGACGGTGTGAATGACGATTGTCAGGTTTGCGATGGACCATGACGCGTGGCATCATGCTTATGTTCCGCTGCTCCCAAGCGACGGAGGACTTGACGGATCGTCAAGGCAGTGGCGGCCCGTCACTCCTACCATTGGTTGAGGCTTATTTTGGACCCCTTCGGGTTAAGGGTGGCGGTAAGGTCAACGAACTATCGGGTGTGTGATGGCCCATCACTACCACCGTTAAGATGTTCAGTGGTCAGTCCAGTTGATTTTTCAAGGTCAATTTTATAATTTTCTAAGATTCTAACCCCTAAGTGGAAATATTATGGGGATCCTTAAGGGTATAATTGAGAGTTTTACTTAGCTTATTCCTCACTCCTCTCACACACCAATGTTAGGAAAGGTTATGCACTCAAGGAAGAAAGGATTTCTCAATTTCTTCTTCTCCAATCTCTCTTGGGCATCATACCCTAGCAAGGATCTCATCTACCCTAGGTATGTAGGGTTATGAATGGGGGAAATTCTTCCATCCTCATGTCCAATTTCATCCCTAATCTATGATTTTAAGTCTTCAATCATGTTATGTTGAAATTCTAGGGTTTTATCCAATTTCATAAAATCTTCTATGCTATCTCTATGGGTCCACTTCTCTCATGTTTCAATTAATGATTTATGGTTATTAGGGCATATTTGACTCTTAATTTACTTACTAAGTTATGATTTCAATTTTATGAAGATTATTCCCTATTATGCATGATATATGAATTTCAAGCTCATGAACCCATTCAAGTATGATGAATTAACAAAGCATACATGAATATTTATGAATTCCTAAACTAATGATTCCATGATTTTGAAGTAAGGAAGCTTTATTCAAGCATGTATTGCTTTCATAAAATTCAAGTTCAAGTATCATGGCCAACTCTATGGCATCCTTTAACGAATATTTCACATATGTGAAATATGACTATGATAACATGTTTTGGCTAGCCCATGCAAGTTCAGGTATATTCTTACGATAACGATTATGAGCCATGTGCATGTTTTTTGGGAGTAGTGTCTAGCACCGAGTAGGATAAGGATTCAAGCAAACCCCGAATCTCATAAATTATGAGCCACCGTAGGTATATATTCATGTTCAAACCCTGTAGGAATTCACAAGTGATATCATGCCTTAATCATTTCTTGCCTTGGAAAGCTTGGGATGGCTCTACCCCCTTGAGCAAGATAATTGGGGCATCATGTAAGCTCTATCATGATGGTTTTGGTTATGCCAAAGTCTCCCATTGTTCCTCGTGTTTTAAGTTACCTATGTTCATGATTTATGATACTATGTTTTATAGCATATTCAACCCACTGAGCAGTTTATGAGTTTTTGCATATGATTTTAATAAAGGAATGTTATACGATTTCTATTTCTAAACCTTGGGCCATTATGTGCAGCTTATGATTGTCACGATTCGAATGTAGACCTGGATTGCAACACGAGACAAGGATCCCAAAGAGACACCAAGTCGACCCATGGCATGAACATATATCTAATTCAATCAGATAAAGTAGAATATTCAACATAATAACATAGCGGAAGCATAATCATGACATAGCATAGAAAGCGGAATGCATTTCATACATGACAGCTGGATACTACACATAGTCTAAAAGCCTCTAACATATCTTATGGGTTGATGGGACAACACTCCCAACTAACCGGACAAGTATGGAAAACTGAACATAAAGGATAATTGATATCAACTGGTCCTCGGGAGATGAGGACTCACCAATGAACTAGATGCTAACTCAGGGAACGAGCTAATGACGGTGCTGGGTCTAAAGATCAGAGTCTATATCATGAAATGATAAAGCATAAAGTATGTGATCAGTACGTAGAATGTACCGAGTATGCAAGGTAAGTAAAGACATTTTAAATACATAAAAGTTCATAAAAGTAGGACATCATGGTCATAACATAAATATCATAAAATAACATAAGGCTCAAGGTTTTCAAAACATTTGTTAACCAGTCATAATAATAATAATAGAAGAAAAGCATCATTAAACTTAACTTGAGCCAAAATAATATGAAAATAACCATACATAAATCATGAGGAACAGTGGAAGGACTCTTCATAACCGACACCATCATGGTAGAGCCTTACATAATGCCCAACTATCTAACTCAAGTGGGCAGAGTCATCCCAGGCATGCCAGGCAAGGGAAGTGCAGTATGTTATATCATGAAAGAGGGGATCCATTAACATTTTAATGTATCAATATGAACCTACGGTGGCACGTAGTTATGAGGTACCGGCGTAGTCCTTTGAAGGCCGAGCTACTCGGTGCTAGACACTGCTCCCAAAAACATGCCAATTAGGCTCGTATGTAAATCATAAACAACACTTATGAGATTCATGGCCAATTAAACATTAACATCGTTGATCCCCATTTACATACATGTATATCCATGAATCAAAGGCCCATGAATAGGCCAATGTCATAAATCGATGAATAATGAAATCCATATCATAAATCATAAATCATACATGAACATGTGAGCATTTCCCAATACTTTAACGTGCTTGAAAGTACTAAATTCCCTTGAAAACATGATTATAAACATGGGTAACTTGAAAATATGCTTTTCATCAATAATATCTCATCATACATGAACATTTATTATAAATATCAACTTTCATAAACTTCTCATGAATGGGTATTTAAATTTATAAAGCCTAAAACATGATTTTAATGGAAAACACCGTAAAACTTGCCCATGATTCATAATTCAATAATAAAACTCATTAAGATCATACCCATGTAGAGAATTAGAAATTTCATAGGAATTTCCATTATTTAGGGAGAGATTGGGCATGGTGTGAACGGATTCACCCATTCATAACCCTACATACTTGGGGAAGATCTGATTTTACCACTCCTTGAAAGCCTAATGAAAGATTGAAGGAAAGCTTGAATAAATCTAACTTGATCACCTCCTAAACCCCTTCAATATGCATGCATGGATGTGAATGAGCCTAGGATAGATTTTCCCCTCATAAAATACTGCATTTAGAGCCTTAAACGACATAGTTTAGGACTCTAGGACTTAGGAATAACGAAAATACCCTTAATGAATTTCCTAAAGATTCTGCACTGGCAATGACAATGACCAATCCTATGGGTCGTGCCTTGATACCACGACTCGTTGTGTCCGTTCATTACATATCCTGCCAATTCTTAACTTCTCATATTCTAATACCACGACTTGACATGACGAGTTGTTACATCAGATGAAGATCCATTGGATCCTCCTGTTACTTCCCCCTGATGACCTACACATGGTCTATTCCACGAGCCACACCAAAACTCGTGCCTCCTTCCAATGAGTCATGGTTTTTATCTGTCACCTCGACTGGAGATTTTTCCTACTCCTTCCCACGGTT
Organism: Datura stramonium; assembly: GCA_018107945.1. NCBI lineage: Eukaryota > Viridiplantae > Streptophyta > Magnoliopsida > Solanales > Solanaceae > Datura > Datura stramonium. Next base: position 13,889 of record JACEIK010009727.1, on the reverse strand, counting down.
ATTTACCATGATCCATTATTACTCACGATGAGTCATCCTACGACCTGTTACTTCCTTCTAGACTAAGGACCATTCTCACCACGAACACAAACAACGACGCATGACATCAAACCACGGGTCGTTCCTTGACCTGTTACTCCCAACTTTGACCCTGTTTTATCTCACCACGAACACCTCCTACGGATCATTGGTGGAACCTATGATCCATTATATAACCTGTTCTATGATAATTTTCTAGATTTCTACCAACTTCCATTTTTAAATTCTCTGGCCTAGTCGGGGGTATTACAATATCTCTCCCTTGGGAACATTCGTCCCGAAATGTGGGAAAGCATACAGAAAATAGAGAATGCAATCATCATACTCAAATACTGATCATATAAGCTTAAAACTGACGGAATGGTTAACCTCAATACAAACTATATGGTTGAACTAAACTCATGAATCATATACACATCCATATACACGAAAGAAACTAGAGCACGTGGACTGACCATGAAACCGAATAGAGTTTTAGGGAAAGAACTGATACCTCAAGATGGAACTGACCTGGTAGAGAATAAATGTGGGTATCTTGCCATCATGTCCGCTTCGGCTTCCCACGTAGGTCCCTTAACATGCTGATTTCTCCATAAAACCTTGATTGAAGGTACTTCCTTGTTCCTTTGCTTTCGAACCTGACGATCTAGTATTTCCACCAGAACCTTTTCATAACTAAGGCTATCTTTCACACCGACACTGTCCATCGAGACAACGAAAGTTGGATCACCCAAACACTTCTTCAAGAGTGATACATGAAACACAAAATGTACAGAAGCTAATTTTGAAGGCAACTCCAATTCTTGTGCCACCTTGCCAACCCGCTTCACAATTCGGTAGGGGCCAACATAAGGGGGACTGAGTTTTCCTTTCTTTCCAAACCTCATCACCCCTTTCATGGGAGACACCTTTATAAATAACTTCAAACTCTAGTTCTCTCCTTCTCACATCGGCATAGGACTTTTGGTGACTTTGAGTTGTTTTCAACCTATCCCNAAAAAAATGACATCAGTAAAGCTTTAGCTAGTTCTCTCCTTCTCACATCGGCATAGGACTTTTGGTGACTTTGAGTTGTTTTCAACCTATCCCTTATTAGCTAAACCTTCTCCATGGCCTCATGGATTGAATACAGCCCTATCATTGCAGCTTCACCGACTTCAAACCAGCCAATAGGCGATCTACATCTCCTCCCATAGAGAGCCTCAACCGGAGCCATCTAAATGCTGGAATGGTAGTTGTTATTGTATGAAAACTCGATAAGAGGAAAATGGTAATCCCATTTACCCTTGAAGTCAATCGCACATGCTCTTAACATGTCTTCAAGAGTCTGAATTGTCCCCTCTACTTGACCATCCCTTTGCGCGTGAAATATTGTACTGAGCTTAACCTGAGTACCAAGTTATTTTTGAAACGACCTCCAAAACTGAGAGGTATATTGGGTACCTCTATCTGATATGATGGACAAAGGCACTCTATGCTACCGAACTAGATTTTAGATGTATAGTTCGGCATAATCCTCCGCAGAATTAGTGGTTTTGACAAGTAGAAAATGAGCAGCTTTGGTCAACCTATCTACAACAACCCAAATGGAGTCATATTGCCGATAAGTGCAAGGCAACCCTATTATGAAGTCCATATTGATCTCTTCTCACTTCCAAGTATGAATGCTAATATGTTGGAGCACACCTCAAGATCTCTGATGCTCAACCTTCACTTGTTGATAGTTTGGGCACTTCGCTACAAATTCTACGATGTCGTTCTTCATGCCATTCCATCAATACACTTCCCATAAGTCACGGTACATCTTGGTAGAACCTGGATGGATCGAATACCTGGATCCATGAGCCTTGTGCAACATTTGACTTCTCAAATCATCAACATTCGGAACACACAAGCGACCCTGATATCTAAGCACTCCATCTCCCCCTTTGGAGAAAACCTCTACCTTCTGATGCTGAACAACTTCCTTTAACTTTACCAAAATAGGGTCCTCATCTATCTTCCAGAAGTACTTAGCACCCTGAAGCTGGTCAAACAAATCATTAATTCTTCGTAGAGGGTACCTGTTCTTGATTGTGACCTTCTTCAATTACCAATAATCAATACACATACGAAGAGAACAATCTTTCTTCCATACAAAGAGAACTGGTGCACCCCATGGGTGTTATACACCAAAAGCCCAACAATCTGACCCAGGAGTTGAAGTGGAGAAAATTTGAAATCTGGCATCAAGTCACAGACCACGAGTCGTTCTGTGACCCGTGGGAGCATACCACGAGTCGTGATGTGACTCGTGGTGAGGATCAGGGTGTTAATTGGATTTTGGGAGTTAAGGTCCCCGCAAACATTACCACGAGTCATGGTCAGGCCCCATGACTCATTGAGTCAGTCGTGGGTAGTGAATTTGAGAAGGTGCATAGAAATGGTAGTGTACCCAACGAAAGGTCCCCACGAGTCATGGTAAGTCACCACGATTCATGGGATGGGTCATGGTCAGCCGAATGGAATTTATTTGAGATTGAGGCAGTACATGTGACGAGTGGTGATCACAACTCGTTGTCACCAGCAACAAATCTTGAAGGTCCTCGAGATGAGCCCCAAACGAACCCTCAAGCAGTGTACTTGATGGATGACGCCACGAGTCGTGGCCTTAAGTGACGAGTCATCCAGTCTCTCGTGGGGACTGGCAGTCAGTTATTTCCTGCGAATTTAGTAAGGACTTTCTGTAATTCTAATTCCTATTATCCTTGGCATAAACTACATCATTTTAAGTTATGAATGATGGATTTTAAGAGGGTTAAGTTCATTTTAGGTCATTCTTCCTCATGCATGCAAAGTTAGAGAGTTAGAGAGGTGATCAAGCTTGTTCTCCTTCAATGTTCCCTTCAATTCCTCTTGGGCAATCATAGAAGTGTAAGAATCAACTATACTCAGGTATGTAGGGTCACGAGTGGTTGTTTCCATTCACACCCATGCCCATTCTCTCCTAATTTGTGAATTTTTAATTGAAAATCCCATGAGGTTTTATCCTAAATATTATGAAATCCTAATGATCTATCTATGGGTTATTACTTCTCATGTTTTACATCATATTTTACAAATTGTGATTAGATTTTACAACTAATTCTATTATAAATATAATGATTTAAATTTCTATTAAATTGTACCTAATTATGCATGTTCTATGATGAACCGAGTTATGATTTTCACCTTATTTTTTATGTTCTTTAACCCATCATCATTTATGGTTTATGATATGGATTTACTCAAATGCCCATCATGAATCTATGATTTGATAAGCATATACATGATTTACAAGTATGCATGAAACTCATGATTTATGATTTATGATTTTGGCCAACTCATGGGCCTTACCTTCATGGCTAGTTCATGTATTTACAAGCATGCCTATGATTATCATGATTTAACTAGCCCATTATTCTCATGAATATTAATCTATGAGAAATATATATGTTTTGGGAGTAGTATTTAACACCGAGTAGGTTAGGAGCACAGGTTTTGCCCTGAATCTCAGAACTATGTGCCACTGTAGGACATGATGGGACCTCCATTGAGACTGTCCCCTTTTGCCCAAATGGTCCTTTCATTTGTGATATCATGTCCTTCATGGTTCTACCCTTTGCAAGGTATGAACACCCTCCTGACTAGGGATTTACAGGTCGGGCTCCATGTGTGCTCATGTGAGGTATGTCAGTTATAAGAATCTCCTATTGGCTCAAGTCATGTTTAATAAAGTTTTCTCTTATGATTATGTATATGGTTTATTTACGAATGCTTTGAAAACCTTGAGCCTTATGTTACATTATGATATTTATGGTATGAGAATGTTGTCCTACTCTTATGAACTTTTGTGTATTTTAAATGTCCGTTTTAATTACCTTGCATACTTAGTACATTCCACATACTGACCACATACTTTATGCTGTATCGTTTCATGATACAGGCTCTAGTACTCAGATTCCGCCTCGACCCTAGCTAGTCTTTAAGAGTTAGAATCCTATGCTTGTTGGTGAGTCCTCATCCACCAAGGACCATGCTTTATTAGACTTCTTCATGTATTTTCAGATTCAGCTTAGCAAGTTAATTGGGGTTTTGTCCCATCAATTTATCAGACTTTGAGGCTTTTTAGACAAAAAGGATGTATTCAGCTTCAGATTGTGTGTATTCTGATGTTATGTTTATTTTAGACTTCCGCTAAGTTTATCATGTTAATTCTTTAGTTTTATTGATGAGTTAGATGAATGCTTATGCCATGGGTCGACTTGGGGTATCTCGAGGCTCGTCCTGTGTATCGATCCGGGCCTCTGTTCAGGTCGTGAAAACTTGGTATCAGAGCCATAGGTTTGAAGTTTCCTAGGGTGTCTGAAAGCAACGTCAAGTAGAGTATTTTTCATGGGTGTGAAGCGCACAACATTTATGACGAAGAGGCCATGAGACGTTTAGGAAGTGTTCCCTTCTTTCACTATCTCATGTCGTGTGATGAATTTCCTATCTATCCTTCTAACCCATGCTATACACTTTTGAAGAATCATTCCACCATTTCGAGTAAATGTAAGAAGAAGAGAAAATGAACACGAGAACGGAAACGGAGAGGGGCACCATCAAGCCCACCAGCCCCTGAGGAGCATGCACCAGAGCTGGCTGACACTGAATTCAGGGCAGCCATACAAATGCTAGCACAGGCTTTGACCGCCCAGGTCAATCAACATGTGGTGGTGCATCTCCCTCAAAACGGGTATGCGGTAGTGGCTCAGGTCAGTGATTTTCTGAGAATGAACCCACTAGAGTTCCTTGGGTCAAAAGTAGATGAGGATCCACATGAATTCATTGATGAGATTCTAAAGATCACCCAGGTCATGGGTGTGGAAAATGGGGAGTGGGTTGACTTGGCCTCTTATCAGCTAAAACGGGTTGCACATATTTGGTTTAAACAGTGGAAAGATTGTAGGGCAGTGGGAGCAGGCCCTATCAGTTAGGAAGAGTTTCATAGAGCCTTTCTAGATCAGTTCTTCCCCTCGTGAGATTAGGGAACTGAAGGTGGCCGAGTTTGTAAATCTAGAGCAGGGGGACATGTCGGTTCAGGAGTGTTCTTTGTAGTTCACCCGTTTATCCAAGTATGCACCGGAGTTAGTGGCAGATCGCAGGGCTTGGGTGAGTCGATTTGTGCATGCAGTGGCGGACTACCTGGATAAGGACTGTAGGATCACCGTGCTGCATTAGGACATGGATTTTACTCATATAGTTTTACACACCCAGCAGATGGAGGAGGTGTATCGAAGAAAAAGGGAGGCTAAAAGGGCCAGGACAAACAATTATGGGACTTCTCAGCCTAAATCAAGGGGCAAACATCACCAACAGACTTATCACCGGTCTTTTGCTCCAGAACCATCATCAGCTAGTGAACCATCTAGGCCACGAGGTGATCTGAGAAGAAGGGTTGCAGATTTGAGGGGCCAGGGTAGCATGCAGTTGGAGTGCACCTTCCCAGCCTGTGCAAGGTGCGACAAGAATCACCTAGGGAGGTGCTTAGTCGGCTTAAATTCTTGTTTCGGGTGTGACAAACCAAGACACAGACTCAGGGATTTCCTTTCGGCCAGATTAGGGGGTGGAAGAGCTCGTATACCAATTGCTACTTCAGCTACTCCAGTAGCATTTACCTCCCGGTAGGGCGCTTCAACTAGTTCAGCTGGCGGTCATCGTCAGAACAGGTTCTATGCCCTTGTGACTCGTTAGGAGCAGGAGACTTCTCTCGTTGTGGTTACTGGTATGTTACGAGTTCTTCACCTTGATGTCTATGCTTTGTTAGATCAAGGGGCTACCTTTTCTTTTGTGAAACCTTACATGGATAGTAGTTTCGGAGTCAGTCCTGAGATCTTGTCAAAACCTTTCTCAGTCTCTACTCCAGTGGGTGATGATGATGGGCGTACTCACGCACTTCATTTACATAGTTTGCTCGTACTTTACTATGTTTTGAGAACAAATTTATGTGTGTTTTCACGTGTTTATGTTATATATTTGTGAAATTAGCTAACACATGTGATTAGATGTTTTAAGGGACAAAAATAATGGATTTGGATGTGTTTGACATGTTTGGAATGAAGTTGAAGAAGAAGGATTGAATTAATCAAGATTTAAGGGGAAAATTAGTGCACTTCCACACTCGCGCAACCAGCAGCGCGTGGCGCCAGCACCTCAGCACAACCTGTCGCGCGAAGCAGCAGCAGTGTAGCGCCTTGAGAGGCACGAGGCTCCAGTAGATCAGGCGCGAGGCACCAGCAGATCCTGCACATTGGCAGGTGTCACGCGGCCTCATTGTTGCACGATGGCAGGCGCGAGGCACTGCCTTCTCGGCGCAGTGGCACACGCGACGCGGAATGGGAGACACAACTTTGGCATGGGCGACGTGCAAGGCTCCCAAAACAGCAAAAATTCGCTTTGCTACTTCAACTAGGAAAAAGAAATTTAAATCCCAAGTGAAATTCATCAAGGAACAAGGAAAACATAAATCTACTACTATGAATGCACCTTTATTTTCATGTAATAAGCATGTCTTCAAGAGTTTAAGTTTCACAACAAGTTTCTAGAGTAAATTTTAAGACGTGTTAGAAGACATGTTTGAGATATGATTGTAATGTTGTTCTTTTTAATTTTGCATTAGTCAAGGGAGTTCTTCATATCATCGTTGTAAGTAGTAAATTTTTTATTTTATTTATGAATTCTATTATTTTACTTATAAACATGACAGGCTAAAACCACCACAACTAGGATTGTGGGAACCATGATAAATTAACACACATAGGTAAAATACTTAGTGATTCTTGAATGGAGTTTATGCGTGTATTGTTTCTTCCATCATTTTAATTGATTTTTAACGTTTGAAAACATTAGAACTTGCCTTATTATTACTTACCTGACCAAGGAGGTAGTGAATGGGAAAAGGGATTAACAACGAAGATTTGAGGCTATCAACCGTCATCTAATAGCTTGACCTTGATCGGGAATAGCTAATCCGATATCAAGGGTAAGGGTTAGTAAAGCATACACCCGGAGACGGACCAAGTTGTGTGGTGATAAACATTTAAATAGGGGACCAACCATTTAGGTGAAATTAACTTACCGATATTGCATGCTAAGCACTAGAATAGATTACTAGTATAAAATGCCTTGTGGTTATGAAGTCATGTGGAACACTTACCTTAGTTAGTTGCATTAATTTGGAAACAACAAATATTTTCTCAACATTGTTATTTATTACTTTTACAAATCCCCCCTTAGGAAATAATTGATTACAAAATCTTAGGCACTAGCATTCTTCTATATCCTTCCATATTCCCTGTGTGATCGATCCCAACCTCTAGTTGGGTTATTTATTGACAATGTCCGCTTCATACTTCAGTAAGAGGTGTGGTTTGAGCGTTATCAAAAAGTGGCGCCGTTGTCGGGGAATACAGTTTAGGATTAGATTAATTTCTTGTGTTTAACTTTAAGTCTTTATTTCCTATTTTTTGTTTTTCTTTTATTTTCTGACATGTCACAGGGTGGCGTGGTAAAACAAGCAGCCAAGATGTGAACATAACAAGTATCTTGGTGAAGTTTTAGTAATCAAGATACCTGTTTCATGTCGCTATGTTAAATCAGGCGCTACTTGGGCGGCAACCCAAGATAAAAAAAAAATTGTTCGTTTTTATGTGTTTGTTCATGTATGCAGGTGATAGGTCATGATTTTCAACAAAGAAATTTGAGCATGAAATACATAGATGGGGGAAGCTGCTCTTGCCCCCACAGACAACTAGGAGCAGAGGCCTTGGGAATTCTTCTTGCACTCTATTACTTTATGCATATTTGTTTTAGCACTAGGGATAGTGTAACCAATTAAGTGTGGGGTGGGAGAAGTGAACTTTATATTTCCATGCATGCCTTAATTGCTAAATTTGCACATGGTAGGCCTAGTTTTTTGGGGATTTATGATTTTTCATGGATGCTTGTTGGTTTTTAGTATTTTTTAGTTTTATTTTATTTTGGGTTCCTCTGGTTTTTGTTTTTGGTACTTTTCCGATGGATAGTCCCTTAGAACCGACTAGAGAGTCTAGATTTTTATTTTTTGTCATTGAGTCATGACTTTGCCTGATGATAGATGGATGACGACCGTCTTAAGGGTAATTTAGTCATTAGGAAGAACAAAACGTGGAACCTATGAATTCTAGGTCCTTCACTCTAGGTATCATTGGGACTTTATGTAATTCACTCAAAATGCATGAAAAAAGAAGAAAAACCTAGTCTTTTGGAAATTGACTCTTGGGCTTGAAAAGAAAAAAAGTGGGCTTAATTATGTTATGCATGCAATATGAATATATGTGTTTATGTGATCTTGATTTCTATTGTTAAACCATCTTGTGCCAATGTGTGAGGAATTTTTTTGATATACTCCATGCTTGTAAATTGACGTCTAAAACTTGTCCGGTGTGTGTGCAAAGAGAAATAAGAATGATGGATTTAGGAAGTGATATAGGCATTTCTTCGGCATCCATATTTTTATCCTATTTTACCTACCTTGATTGTAATTATCCTAGTCAGCTATGTTTAAGCCTTAGCCTATTCTTTTGATAGCTATATTACAAGCTTAATCCCTTTTTGTTCTATTGACTTGTATTTGATCCAAATGACTCCTAGAGAACTTTAATGAAATTTTTTTTGTAGGAAAGGGGTATAATTGGAAAAGTGAAGGGAAAAGCTAAAAAGTGTGGTGAATTGGAAGAAAAGAAAAAGGTGAAATTTTTCTAAACAAGGAGGGTGATTTTTAATGGGAAAAACAAAAAGAAGAAAGTCCTTTGAAAAAAATTGATGTGTGAATTAGATCATTCTTTGAAAAAAATCCCCACTAGTCACCTAAGTTGAAAAAAAAATTAAAAAAATAATAGGAGGTATAAGGAGAAAATTTGAAAATTGAGAAAAGTGCTAAAAAAAATCAAAGTGTTGTGAAGTATTAAAGTGCTTAGGGAGATTAGTCGCTATCTTGGCCAAATAGTTCCTACCCGTCCCATAGCTTACATTACAACCAAAATTAAGTCCTAATTGATCCTTGATTCATAATTCTATATTAGCGGAGTATTACACTAAGGGAAAGCATATGGGTCATCTTTTGCATGTATGTTGAGTTCTTTTGTGAGAGTGAGCGGAAATTATTTTATTTATGCCCAAGTTAATCTTATTCTATATCTTCTGCGAAAATGGGCATCTCTCCAAATTGTGAGGGGCACAATGATAAGACTTTGGTTTAATCTTGATTGCTAAATTAAATATAATTCATGTTGGCCCAAAATATGTCTTGATGAATTAGTTTTCAAAAGTAAGTGATTTCGAACATTGACATTTTAATGTTGATCCTATACGCATGTGAGTGAGTTGTCGAGCTTCATAGATTTGTCTCATGATCCTAATAGGATGAATTTTGTTCTTAATTGTTAGAAGGGAAGTAGTAGATTGTTCGAGGACGAACAATAGTTTAAGTGTGGGGTGTTGATTAAGGGCGTACTCACGCACTTCATAGACATATTTTGCCCGTACTTTACTATGTTTTGAGAACAAATTTATGTCTCTTTGCATGTGTTTATGTTATATATTTGTGAAATTAGCTAACACATATGATTAGATGTTTTCATGGCTAAAATTAATGGATTTGGATGTTTTTGACATATTTGGAATGAAGTTGAAGAAGAAGGATTTAATTAATCAAGATTTAAGGGAAAATTTAGTGCACTGCCATGCCCGCGCGACCAGCAACGCGAGGCGCCAGCATCTCAGCACAACCAGCCGCGCGAAGCAGTAGCAGTCTAGGCGCGAGACGCCAGCAGATCCTGCGAGTTGGTGGGTGTCACACGACCTCATTGCTGTGTGTTGGCAGGCGCAAGGCACTACCTTCTCGGCGCAGTGGCACACGCGACGCAACATGGGAGACACAACTTTGTCATGGGCGACACACAAGGCTCCAAAAATGGCAAAAAATGGCTTTCCTACTTCAACTAGGAAGGAAATTTAAATCCAAAGTCAAATTCATTAAGAAACAAGGAAAACGTAAATCTACTACTATAAATACCCCTTTATTCTCATGTAATAAGCATGTATTCAAGAGTTGAAGTTTCACAACAAGTTTCTAGAGTAAATTTTAAGATGTGTTAGAAGACATATTTGACATACGATTGTAATGTTGTTGTTTCAAATTTTGCATTAATCAAGTGAGTTCTTCCTATCATCGTTGTAAGTATTAATTTTTTCTTTTATTTATGAATTCTATTAATTTACTTATAAACATGACATGCTAAAACCACCACAACTAGGGTTGTGGGAACCATTACAAATTAACACTCATAGGTAAAATGCTTAGTGATTCTTGAGTGGAGTTGATGCATTTATTGTTTCTACCTTCGTTTTAATTCATTTTTGATGGTTGCAAATGTTAGAACTATCCTTATTCTTACTTATCGGACCAAGGAGGTAATGAATGGGAAAAGGGATTAACAATGGAGATTTGAGGCTATCAACCCTCATCTAATAGCTTGACCTTGTCCGCGAATAGCTAATCCGATATCAAGGGTAAGGTTTAGTAAAGCATACACCCGTAGATGGACCAAGTTGCATGGTGATAAACATCTAAATAGGAGACCAACCATTTAGGTGAAATTAACTTACCAATATTGCATGCTAAGCACCGAAATAGATCACTAGTATAAAACGCCTTGTGGTTATGAAGTCATCAGGAACACTTACCCTAGTAAGTTGCATTAATTTGAAAACTACAAAAAAATTCCCAACATTGTTATTTTTTACTTTTACAAACCCCCTCTCTTAGGAAATAATTGACTACAAAAGCTTAAGCACTAGCGTTCTTCTATATCCTTCCATATTCCCTGTGGGATCGACCCTAACCTCTAGTTGGGTTCTTTATTGACAATGTCCGCTTCATACTTTAGTAAGAAGTGTGGTTTGAGCGTTATCAGGTGATTCAGTCGTAGCTAGATGGGTGTATAGAGGTTGCCCGATCACAGTCCTTCAGAAAGTCACCTTAGAAGATCTAGTAGAGCTAGCCATGATTGATTTCAATGTTATCCTCAGCATGGATTGGCTATTTTCATGTTATGCCTCCGTTAATTATAGGACCCGTGCAATAGAGTTTAGATTTCCTTGAGTTGGTTTTGGAGTGGAAGGGTAGTTTGGTCGTGCCTGTAGGTCATTTTATTTCTTATCTTAATGCCAGGAAGATGATTTCTAAGGGTTGTGTATACCACCTAGTTAGGGTTAAGGATGTTGAGTCCGAGACCCCAACTATCCAGTTAGGTCCGGTGGTATGTGAGTATCTAGAAGTGTTCCCTGATGATCTACCGGGTGTTCCTCTCGAGAGGAAAATCGATTTTGGTACTGACCTTCTTCCTGAGACACAACCTATATTTATTCCTCCCTACAGAATGGCTTCGACCGAGCTAAAGGAGTTGAAAGAACAGTTGAAGGACCTGTTAGATAAGGGTTTCATTAGACCGAGCAAGTCTTCATGGGGTGGACCAATTCTATTTTTTCGAAAGAAGGACGCATGTGACACCACGGAAGTCCTAGAGATCAGACCCCAGAGTTAGAAGAAGTGCAGCAGAAAAAGTTAGCAAAAATTTGCTGCAGGACGAGTCACGGAATGACGCGTTAGGTGACCCTACGAGTTGTAGTTTGACTCGAGGGGAAGCAGTCAAGGGAGGTGAGCCGAGCCAGTGGAGACGGACGACCTGACGAGTCGTCTGGCCTTGCAACAACTCCTCAAGTCAGTAGTTAGGAGGGAGAAGCTTTGGTTTTAAGGAAAGTTCCAATGTACTTAATGGAAGGACAAGACGAGTCGTCAGGACTAGTGACGAGTCATCACGTTGGTCCTGGCTTGAGGTTGAGAATTTCCACTAGACTTGACGAATGGACCTAATGAGTCGTTGGGTGGGACAACGACTCGCCAGGAAAGTCGTGGCATCAGTTCGGGCAATTTTTTAGATTTTTCTCAGGGGCAGTTTGGTAAAATCCCACGCTCTCAGATTTAAAGTGATGTCGTTTTGGGTATGTTTGGGGAAGTTTTTAAGGGTTCTTCTAGACCTAAACCCTCATTCTCTCAATCACTTTCTTCTTCCTCTCTTCTATAAATATCATAGGGGTTTTACCAAGGCGTTCTCCAAGCTTTAAAGAAGATTTTCGATCAGGATTTTCGTCCACCAGGTATGCGGGACGTCAACAAGGATATTTTTCCATTCTTGTGCCCCAAAATATTTTCAATGATAACCCCATTTAAATTTTCTAGAATATCATGATATAGGGTTTGAATAATGAATAATTTCTTCCTCATTCTTTTCTTAAAAGTTGATAATTACTGCAGTTATGGAATTCATTTCAAATGTTGATGTGATGGGTTATTTGGGATGTGGTTATGTGTTGGGATTGCCTACGGGGCTATTGATAGCTC
>JACEIK010009726.1:22786-36160 GCA_018107945.1 Datura stramonium | reverse complement strand
ATTGAAATCACATGATTAACGAAGAATATTTTTATTCAATTTCATATACGTTAAAAATATATTTTACACTTCACCCTATAAAAAAAATAATATTTTTAATATTATTTCTAAGATACCATTGCTATCCTCAAGTAGCCTAAACTCTTTGTTTGGGAATAGCTATTCCAACAGTACAAAAACACATCATGTGCCTTATTTACCCCATCGCCATTAAACGTGGCAGCTTCCTATTGGGTAATATCCAGCATTACTTGTAGACCACCTCTAAGGAGACACAAAGACCCCATTTGGTGAAGACATGCCAAATGAAATGTTACCCCATCGCTATTAAACGTGGCAGCTTCCTATTGGGTAATATCCAGCATTACTTGTAGACCAATTCTAAGGAGACACAAAGACCCCATTTGGTGAAGACATGCCAAATGAAATGGGGACCTCCTAAATCCCCAAATAGACACTTCAAGAACACACAATTCTCCCTTGTTTAACTACACAAAAATTGTTCTTTTGAGAATTCCATTTCCCTTTCCCTATAAATATATATATATATATATATATATATATATATATATATATTTGGTCAATTTCCCTCTAAATTTTAGTAGCTCTACATGAAAATAGAATTAGTCTTCTTTCTAGGGAAACATTCTAGCATGTTGCTACCTTTTAGGGCACTGAAAAGAGAAGGCATTTTCATAAATATATTGGCATTTATCAAATTGGTCCCAAATTCTAGTCTTTGTGGTCATTGCCATTTGCTCAAGTAGGAGTACTTCATTTTTTTGCTTTAATTAATGCATTCAAATAGGCCTTATGTAATGCTTTTTAATCCCAAGGCCATTCTTTCTAAATCTATTAGATTGTGAATCTTTAACTGGGTAGTGAAAGAAACTCTTTTTCTCTCTCCCAACACATACCAAAAAAAAAAGAAAAAGAAGAGAACCTAAATTAACATATACATAAAGAGAAAGACTAACATACCAATGGATCAAACATGGGGTTTTGATAGCTACATACCATAGACATAAAAGGCTCTAACATTTATGTTACCAAGAAAAATTCTAGATATTACATCTATACTATTATGTAAAAATGTCATTTTGTATGAACTTGGATACAAATATGTCAACTTTAGGGACCTACTACTATGTGAAATTGTCAAGCCAAGAATGAGAGGGGATGGATCCACACAAGGTGGTAGTGATGCTAATGGACAATTCTTGCAATTATTACTTTCCCCAGTTGGGAGGTCAAAAGGTCATAAACATAAAACTATTATACAATGTGATTAGGAAAACAACTAGACAAAGACCAATATTTTCCATATGGAAACCTGCACAAGATTTGAAGAAAATAAATAAAAGGACATTTGGTCATGTGCCATGGCCTCAATTTCTTGACAAAACAATGTGATTTGGTATATAATTTGGTCATATCACCAATAAAAATTACAATGGGATAGATAAGATTTCTCCACTCTTAATTAGAAGATTCAGATTTGAGTACTGAATATGGGAAAAATCCTGTTAGGAAGGATCATCTCCTTAAATGACTTTTTACATGATACGCACTGATCAATCGTACTCCAATACAAACACCGAACACCCGTAGAGAACCGAAAAAAATAATATTTGATATAACTCAAAGATGAGGCTAATATTTCCCAGCATAATGGCCTTGTGGTGGATCCATATCTAAGGATAGCCTCACACCCACATGCAATCAAGCTTTCTAAAAGGAAATCTCAAATTATTTGAACAAACTAACTGTTTCTCTTTTTCTTTTCTTTCAATAATTTTCATGTCCGTTGGAATTCTGATTGTGGTAGAGCTAGATTTCATCAATCATTTGTATCTCCTGACATCAACATGTTGAATATGTAAGTCGTTTTGTAACAGAACAAACATAGTGATAAACAAATGAATAGTAAATCAGAATAATTCAGATATATATTTATTAATTGAGAGTCCTTATGGTTGCATCATGTGTCTACTTGGTGAAATAAAAACCACAAAATGAACTACTTCTTTTATCATTACTTTTTTGTGATGCTAATTAGAAATGGATCAAATTTACGACTGCATATAATAGGACGCCTTTTAATATATATATATATATTGTGTTAGGATAGAAATAATCAGATTGATATATAAAAGTTAATTAGTAATATATTTTGAATGATCACAAATTAGAAATAGAAAATAAAAAGAGAATATCATAACATTGATTTGATCTATTAACTATAACATTTATATGGAAGGAGATGAACGATATTAATATAAAAAAATAAAATAAAATTATTTAAGAGAACAAATTTTCCCTCTAGACAAAATTTAAACCCTAAAAGACTAAGGTGAGAAGAAGAAAAATTCTCAATTTATAAAAGTTAGCTCGCTCTCCTCGAAAGAATCAGTTTTCTTTTTTTTTACAAAAAAAAGAAGAAGCAGAAGTAATATTAAATTAATTATGATAAATATTTTTCTGTCTTCAATAAAAAAGCAAATCGAATTAAGATAAAAAATTAATAACTGCTTGGCCAAGTTTTTTGGGAGGCTAGAAGTGCTTATTTTTGTTGAAAAAACGCTTATTTTAAAAAAAATGAGGTATTTGACCAAGCTTCTAAGAGAAAATAAGTGCTTTTAGGGACTAGCAAAAGTTATTTTTTAAGCCTAAAAAAAGACTTTCTTCTTCTCCGAAAGCACTTATTTGAAAAATACTTTTATGAAAAATACACTAGAAGGAGTTTTCAAAAGCTTGGTCAAACACTAATTGCTACTCAAAAGTTCTTTTTAGATTTATTGTCCAAACACAACCGCCACAAAAAGTACTTTTTGGCAAGGGCATTTTTAAAAAACACTTCTCAAAATAAGTTGATTTAAAAAGCTTGGCCAAACAGACTATAAATTAAGTTCGAAATTTTAAACTTCAAAAGTATCAATTTAATAATTATAGCACATGCATTATGAGATGTAGCAACCTATAATAGAAAGTGTTAACAATTGTAAAATTTATTAGTGATCCTTGTAATGTAAGTTAGGGACAGACTTATTCACTTTGTTACATAAAAATGAAGCAAAATGATTGGAATAATTTACACAACTATTGCTTAAATTCACAACTTTTGTCTCTTAATGGCTATATATATAATTAATAATAAATACGTTGGTGGTGCACTTTTCTAGAGAATCCAAAGAGTTAATTATCATGGCGTTACTTCAACTCAATGTACAATTGAAGGCTCCTAATATATATTTTTGTAGTAACATTTTGATGTTTCTCCTAGCATCGAAAGAAGAAAATGTTATCAACAACATATATATTGCATAGAGTACAATTCCGGATTCTTCTTTTTATATTAATATGTTTTCTTTGGTTTTCACAAGCAAAGATCTTAGACTATCTATCAATAGTTGCGTTAAGAATACGGAGATTCCTTCATTAAGTAACGTACACAATTTTTTAAGAGTTAAAGACTGTCATATTTTAAAATAAAAATATTTTTAATTTTATATTCTTTTTGTATTTTAAAAAATAATAATATTTAAATTAATTTTCAAAAGAAAAAGTTAAAGTTCGAAATTGTGAATTTTTATTTTTTGAAATGTTTTCAAAATAATCTTATTAATACTTTTCTATATAAAGCACCAAATGATCACTAAAAAGTCATCATTAATTTGATTTCACAAATCAATTTTAATTAATTTTATTGACAAGAAAGAAGATGAAAGAAAAAACATTGCACCACAACTAACTAGAGAAGCAACAATGTTAATTCATAGATGTTTGTATCTTATTAGGATTGGTAAGGTAAACTTAGCCCTCATTTGTACTTATTCCTCCCTGTTGAGAATTTTTATTTTTATTTTTAATAAAGGACCACTACATCCTTTCTTAAGCAACCGAATATTATCTTGTCGCAATAAGTGGAATATGACTCTTTGAACTAATTGGTTCACCATTGTGTTAATTTTCTAAGAGGTCCACTGCTCAAACGTGGACAAGTATCCTTTGTATTTTGTACATGACGGCGATAAATTTTTTATTTTATAATAAGAATGAAGTTGCTGCTTTCCCTCGAAATCACAACATCTAACCGAAAATAGAGACATTCTAATTAAAATGAGTTGCGTTAAGCTTGTGTTAAACAATATCACTTTATGTTTATTTTTTGTTATTTTTTTAGTTTTAATTTTTTCTTTTTTTAATTAATAATATTTGTTACTTTTTCTTTTTGTTGGATTAAACTTTTGAATTGAAGCTTTTCAAAATTGAAATTTTTAAGGCACCAAAATAATTTTATTAAGTATTATGTCGCCGCTCATGCTCTAAGTTGAGCAAAAGTGTTCTAAAAGTTGCAAAAGTGTAAAAACCTAAATTTTATATTTGGAAGATTGTGTGGATATTTATAAGATAGGAGAGATAGTTGAGATCAAGTTGAAAATACTTAGAAAGGTGTGCATATTTATTCTGTATCCACTTATATAGTTTGTTTCTCTTGTGTTGTCATCTTCTTTTCCACAATTTTAATTTTATGAGGGTGTGCAACTAATAAGTTTACTCATGTTAACTTTTGCATAATTTGGCCATTTGTTGTAGGTTTTCATATCAACAGACGCCTTCCTGCCAACCGATGCCAATGAAAACCGCTCTATTGCAAAAAGGAGTCGATGGGCAAATCTAGAAAGTTGATCCATATGATTGTCACTGATGTTTCATCTTTAGGATTGAACCAAGGGTTCTAGATCAAAGGTTGCATATGACATTACGAGTCTTGTATATTCAAATAATATGTTGGTGTTGATAGATATGTACATAATCTTCTAGGAGGGTTAAACATATTAGAATGTCTCTATTGTCCAAGAAACCATATTGGAAGGTGCTTTGATATTGTGGTTTATAGTATGACCTTCTTAATTTCCCGATGTTTGTTTTATCGTAAGACAATTCTTCATATTGTTTACTATAATTCTTGTTGTACAGTAATAAGTTACTTCATTCCAAAGTTTTTATGTAATTTGTGGTTCTCCATATAAGTATTTGGCTGATTTGATGAGAATTCTTGGGGTATATTTATTTATTGTGGCTGGTTTCGTAATCATAGCATAATTCAATGTTATTGTAGTTTGTGTCAATATTTGGTGATGGTGGAACAAATCCCTAAGGGGCTTGTCCATCGACGGTATTATCCATAGCGACCGGCGGTGTTGCGCCCTGCACGCACAAGTGTACGTTAGCCGTACAAGTAGCAAAGTGATTCTTAAGAGTCGGATGTTGAACCCACAGGACCGGAGTTTAAGTGAATTACGAATTCACTATCACTTCAAAATTCAAAAGTGTTAAAAAGTTTCAAGATTTGGAATTTGTTTCTAAATCTAAGTTTGATCACAAATAATTCAAAATAAGAAGAAGAAGTATCTAGAGTTAAGGCCTAACAATCATGTAAAGCTACATTCACATTGGTTCAAGTATGTGATTTTATTTGCTGTCTCACAAGATAAATGCCATGTTCATGGTATTTCGAGCCTCTAAATATATATATGTAATTAATCCCACAACTACATTATTGAATGGAGATGTGATGTCCTTAATTCATAAGCAATTATCTACGTGGAGTGGCTTACGGCTAATGCCCTTGGTTATGAACTGAAATTTAACCATTTAACTCAGAATTAACTTCAAAACTATGTCTATGAGTGGTGATGTGACAATTTAATCCTAAGTGTCTAGCTATCTTTCCATTTAGTAACCAAGCAAGACAAATTAGGTATATTACCCTAACCGCTAACCAATCCTTGAAGACTTGAACTTACTCTTGCATTCCTAGTTCTAACCTAGGTTTGCTCTTTCAAGATTTGCCTGTTTAACAAATGCATTTTAATAGTGATCAAGCATCAAAATGAATAATAACAAAAATGCAAGACAAACAACAATGGAAACTGAACCAATTAATAATTTAAGCAAATACAATCATGTCACGTGGCCTCAACTTCAGAAGAAGGGTTTTATCCACTTGTGCTAATACAAGAACTCATCATAATGTTTGAATTCATGAAAAGAAGAGTGGAAAAATAAGAGAAAACAAACCCTAGGTAGAGTTTCTTCCGTTCTCCTCCACTCCTCCTCGGTGTGTTTCTAAAATAATAAGTGCGATAAAAACTAAAAATAAACCATACCACTTATATATGCCCAACCCTTTTTACCCAAAGACTACTATCATACACTGACCGCCATGCTTCGCCCGTGGTAATAAGAAATGGCTAGATAAAAATGGACAGCGCTGGTAAGTTACAGTAACCAGGTGCCGGCCCGCGCGCAAAGCCACCTTCGACGCGGTGAGCAAATGGTGGTGGCTGGTAAGCCACGCTGGTAAAAGCGCCGCCACATTAATCCTCGACGCATATACTGACACGGCATGTCAATTCGCCTTCTTACCTGTACACACTCATGTTTATTTGATTTACAACATGAAAAGGCTAAACAAGTAAAAGTTTTTTGACATAATTATCATTTTTTTCTTTTATATCATCATGCTTTTACCACACATATTGTCCATCTTTACATTTTCACCAAATATAGCTTTAACATTGAGTATTAACACAAAATATAAAATGCATAGAATGTAATTACAATTAATAGAACAAACATGAATGAAAATATAAAAATAATACTTCGCAATGTAATATGTCAAGATCACACTCACATTTTAAAGTTTAACATCCTTGTAGAGAACCTACTTTAATACACTTTACAAGACTCACACATCACCAATTGAAGCAAGACAACTCAAGAGTTACACAACCGACTCGATGGAAAGTTTAAAATGGAGCATGTTATATACAACCCACTAAATTCAACTAAGTCAAGACCTCCTAGCCTTAAGAATTGACTCTAATACCTTAGCAAACTTATGCACATTAGGTAATCAAGAAGTCTAACATGAATTTTATCTTTCCTTAAACATGTGCCTCACACAAGAGAGATACCCCTTTTCACTCACAAATTTACAAGTTATAACACATATGGGTATATGAATAACAATTACACTCCCTCTCACAAAGAATTCACATGCAACATGCAACGACCCATATGCTTTCCCTTAGTGTATTACTTGACTAATCTAGGAACATCTAAAAGTAAGATCAAGTAGGACTTTATAGGGTTATAATGTAAGCTAAGGGACGGGTAGGTACTATTCTGGCCAGTAATAACAACTATCTTCCAGCGCTTTTAATACATTACAATTTGATCATTAAGTACATTCTTTTCTTTTACTTCACTTATTGCTTTTTCACCTATCACTTTCCTTTTTGTTTTCCCAATTCTTTAAGCCCACTTATGTTATTAGTAGGGAGTACTTAAGCTTTAAACATTCTTTTATTTTTTTTTGACTTCCTACCAACACATAGACATTTTGGACAATTGCACCCTTCACTCTTTTCTTCAACTTCCACAACCAACTATTTCCCTTCTTTTCAATATTCTCACTCCTTTATTCTTTTGTATTTTCACTTAAGTGCTTAGGAGTTTTGGATCAAATTCAAGGCTATTGAAAGAAAAAGGATAAGCTTTTATAGTGGCTAACAAAGAATAAGCTAAAGTCTCAATGGACTAACTAGGATTAGCTATTAAGGGTAGTTAAAGCAAAGGATGAAAATAGGCTTATTCAAAGAAATGCCTACATCATCTCCTACAATTAACATCCCTCATTTCTCTTTGCAAACACATCAGGCAAGTTCTAGACACTATATGACAGCATGGAATACACGAAGAGCCTTACACTCGTTGTACATGTGCAATTCTTGACAGACCCATACAGACTCTCAACACAGCTAATCATATGAATTCAACATTAAGCATAAAGAATATAGGGTCACATTTCTGAGCCTAAGTTTCTCAAACAAAGTCATACAATTGCTCAACATGCTTCACAATTAAAATTTATTTACCTGTTACAATCGTGTATAACACTCAACAAAGTATCAAACTATCAATCAGTTGAGGGTTCAACAACAAAAAGCTACTGACTAGTTTTCCCTCAAGATGGTCGTCATCCATCAATCATCGGGAAAAATCCTTAACTAAGACTAAAACAACTATTTACAGACAAAGCAAAAATTTTATTCTCGTTTCAAATTGTCCCTTTTCAAAAAAGAACCAAAAAGAAAAACTAAAGGGTAGGTGAACTGTGCTCAATTCAAACTTTTTCATCAAGCATTATTATACCAAGCACAACATTCACCCTAACTCAACCTCAAAAATTTTGAAATTTCCCTCACCCCACACTTAAAATATGCTATGTCCCCAAAGAATGAATTAAATTTAGACAAACGGTTAGGGATTATTTCCTGAGGCCTCTATGCCAAGCTAGCAACATGTTTTGTCATTTTTACGCACATGGGTCACCAACCCAGACTTGTGTTTTGCCATGCTCCTTAGCTTCTACTTCTAAGGGTACTCAGGCTTCCCCTTTACCTGTGCTTAACTCAACAAAAATAAAAAAAATAAAAGTGAAGAAACAAAATAAAAAAATAAAAGGAAAAGAAATCATACTTATGGTACACTTGGGTTGCCTCTCAAACAGTGTTTGATTTTACATCGCGGAACGACGTGAACCACCCTTCTCAGGATGTTCTCAAACACTTATTCCCTTTCGGGAACTATCTTCTCTTTTTCTTTACTCTTTAGGATAAAGCCTCCAAACTTTCCCTCGTCAACTCTATCACACTCTTCCTCATCAAATTCTTTGGCATGTGACCAACAATAGGCTCAGGCTCTTTTATTGAAATATACTTCAGAAGTGTATCTTTGAAATCCACCACCCCACACTCATCCTCTGTCAGTACATTGATCTTGCAAAGATCTCTATAATGTGTTGGGGGGTGGGGTGGATCTCTTAATGCACTTTGAAGAGCTCCTCCTCATCATTCACCCTCATTTTTAGGGTGCTAGCTCTAACATCTATCACAGCTCCTCCAGTGGCCAGGAACGGGCGTCCCAAGATGAGGGGTACCTTGTCATCAACCTCAAAATCCAGAATTATAAAATCAACAGGTATGATGAATTTACCTACTTTGATGAGCAGGTCCTCAATAATCCCCTCTAGGGCCACCTTTGACTTGTCCGCCAGTTGCAACATCACTTTGGGGGCCTTGGTTTTCCTAAACCAAGTGTATTGAAAAGAGATAGGGGCATTAAGTTCACCGCCGCCCCTAAATCACACAAGCCTCTCATCACATCTTTTCCACCTGTTTGTACTGGGAGGGTGAAACTCCCTGGGTCTTTTAGCTTTTTGGGCATCTTTCTCGTCACCCTGAAATTGCACATTTCAGTGAGTGCTATAGTTTGGACATCCACCAGCCTCATCTTGTTGGCCACCACATCCTTCTAGTACTTAGAGTACTTGAGCATTCCCTGCAAAACATCACTAAGAGGCAAATTTATGTGAAGTTCTTTGAAAATATCAAAGAACTTCTAGAAACAAGCATCGTCCTTGTTCTTATTGAGCCTTTGTAGGAAAGGTGGTGGTGGTCCCTGTATTGGATACATTAATGATTGTGAGTTATTATCTACAGCTCTCTTATCTATGCTCTTGTCCGTTGATGGACTAGGTCTGACCAACTTTGGTTGCACCTCATTCTTCATCTCTTTTGGTGGTGCATCAACCAACTTCTTGCCACTCCTCATACTGATGTCCATGACCTGCCGTGGGTTTATGTTTGTATCACTGGGTAAACCCCCAATGGTCTATTATGCTGCACAACTGCCAACTGACCCATTTGCTTCTCTAAGTTTCTGGTGGCCAGCTGCTGATTCTTTAACTTTAAGGCCATCTTTGCCTGATCAACTGTCATCTGAGTCTGATTAGCCATGATCTTCTGCAAAATCTCCTTAATGTTGCTAGATTGGCCACTATTCCTCCTGCTCTGCTACTGATACTAATTCGGCTAAGGTTGCTGATAGCTCTGATTCTGCTCCTGATTTCCACTCCAAAAAATGTTAGGGAGATTTTGCTAGTTTCTGTTGTAGGTGTTCTCATAAATCCGGTTACCTCTCTGCACATTCTCTATAAAATTGACTAACTATAGATCCCCGCAAGAGTCTGTACCATGCCCGCTTTTTCCACAAATTTCACACTAGCTAGGAGCTGGTTGTAATGTATTATCCTGTTCCTATGGCAGTGCCATACTCAACTTGCTGAACTGAGTCATCATCTGGTGTTTAAAAGAAGCTAGCTGGGCTTCCATTGCATTCACACTATCAACCTCTATCATCCCAACTGCTCTTTTACCTGCCCCCCTTGAAGAATCACTATGCTACTCTGGATTTCCCTATTCAATCTTATTCAACAGAGTGTATAGCTCATCGTATGTCTTCTTCAGTGCTTTCCCACCCGATGCAAAGTCTAGCAAAATTTTTATATGTAGGTCCAAACTCTACACAAACGTGTGGGCTAGCACTTTATTTGACTGTTGATTATGAAGGAAGTTTCCCAACAATGACTTGAATCTCTCCCAAGCCAAGTATAAATTATCCTTAGGCCGCTGCTTAAAACTCAGAATTTCGTTTCTCAACTTTGCAGTCCTGCCAGAGGGGAAGAATTTGATGAGGAACTTCCGTGCTAGGTCATTCCAAGTTGTGATGGAGTTGGGTGGCTCTGCATTCAACCACCTTTTAGCTTCTCCCAACAGTGAAAATAGAAAAAGAGTGAGCCTCACATAATTAGTTGACACTCCAGTGGGGATGAAAGTATCACTGATCTATCGAATATTCTGTAGATGCTGTTGTGGGTCCTCATGTGTCATCCCAATAAACTGCCCACTCGAGTGCAACAACTGCACCATGTTCTGTTTCAGCTCAAGAGTACCTCCAGGCTCTGGTCTGTGGATGCTGGAGGTAATATTAGTCGCAAGTGGGATTTCCACTTCACGCACTAGTTTGGCTTCCATAACCTCTGGTGCAATCTCACCCTGTTGAACCTGCTGGATGGGATATAGAGTGGAACCTTTCCTTCTCAGTTGTCTCAACCTTCTTTCAGGTTTGGGATACGGTTCAACCAACTCTATATCCCTTGTCAGCTTTTTGCAAGAACCAACCTGTTACCTGTAAATAAGCAAACCAAGGACAAGATTTTTAACACTTAAGAAAAAATAAAAATAACACTAAAATTTTAAATTCACCAAATGTTGTCAGTCCCCGACAACGGCGCCAAAAACTTGTTGTGCTTCAGCGCACACGCAAGCATATGTGATTGTACAAGTAGTAAAATGACTCTTTAAGAGTCGGATGTCGAACCCACAGGGACTGGAGTTTAGTTAATTAAAAATTCAAGTATCACTTCAAAATTCAAAAGTGTTAAAGTTTCAAGATTTGAGATTTGTTTCTAAATCTAAGTGTGATCACAAAATAATCTGAAAAATAATAATTAGAAGCATTTAGAGTAAGGCCTAACAATCATGTAAAGATACATTCGCATTGGATCAAGTATGTGATTTCATTTGTTGTCTCATAAGATAAATGTCATGTTCGTGGTATTTTGAGCCTCTAAATATAAATGAATTAGCCTTACAACTACATTGTTGAGCGGCGATGTGACAACCTAATTCATAAGCACTTACCTACGTGGAGTGGTTTACAGGGTTAATGACTTTGATTGTGGATTTTTGAACCTCTAACCATTTAGCGTAGAATTAACTTCACAACTACGTCCGTGAGTGATGATATGCAATTTAATCCTAAGTGTCTCATTATCTTCCCGTTTAGTAACCAAGCAAGGCGAATTACGTATATTTCTATCCTAACCGCGAATCAAGTCTTGAAGACTTGAACTTACTTCTTGCATTCCTAGTTCTAACCTATGTTTTTCTCTTTAAGATTTGCATAAGCTTAACAAATGCATTTTAATGGTGATCAAGCATCAAAATGAATAATAACAAAAATGCAAGACAAACAATAATGAAAACTTGAACCAATTATAAGTTTAAGCAAATACAATTATGTTATGTGGCCTCAATCCTAGAAGAAGTATTTTAGTCACTCATGCTAATACAAGAATTCATCACAATATTTGAATTTATTAAAAACAAGAGTGGAAAAATAAGAGAAAACAAACCCTAGGTAGAGTTTCTTAGGTTCTCCTTCACTCCTTTGTGTATTTCTAATACGTGATAAAACTAAAAAATAACCCAAGTGTTCAATTTATAGATGTCAATTTCTTTCTCGTGGTGGATTGCCTCCGTGCCACGCTGCCTATAGCGCAGCTTACCCTCTGTGGCACGGATCTAGCGCACAAGCACACTAGAATAGGGTGCTGGCAAGACATGGGTGCAGCTGGTAGGGTGTCGCCTGGCGTGGCACGCTACTGGACGCGGAGAGTAGCCGGCGTAGCACGACACCATCGCGCAGGGCTACTGCCTGGCATGGTCCTCGTGTGCGCAACACACTTGACATTGGAATGCCATCCAACGGGCGGGGCATGCTGTTGGGCACGCTGCTTGCGCTGTGGCACACTGGCGTGTGCGGCAACCTCTCATTTCTTGCACTGTCATTTTTTTCTCTTGAGCATTCACTCCATGCTTTTTTCTTGCTCATGCATCATCATATTAAGCCCATTTTTAGCATTTTTCACCTACACATATGGGCTAATCACATTGGTTAGTTCATGCACATAAATATACCAAATTACATGAGAATATAATTAATTTAATTGATAAACATAACTAAAAATTAGATATAAAATAGCACTCGGACATGTAAATATGTCCAAGATCAGGCGGTATCTGGGGTTAGGCAAATTTTTGTCTTTTCAGTTTTGGGGATAGAGAGAGTTTGTACTTTTCATAATCCTATAAGATCTTGTAGTTGGATATACAAGATGTAGTTTTGGTGTTTCTTGGACAAATTGAAAAATTTTGGGTAACTCCAGTTACGAAAAAATCTGTCAAAAACTTTCGAGAATTTGAGAAATATGCCAAATTTTGGGTCCCAAGGACTAATAAAAATTAGGCAAAAGGCATAACCCTACCTCTAAGTTCAAGGAGTGACCAAGTTTGGCATTCAAGGACGAAAGTCATATAGGGGGATGTAAATCTCTAAAAAAAATTTGCTAAATAATATTTCGTCTTTGCTCAAGCTCTAAGTTTCGTGTTCGAAAAGTTAGGGAGGTGTATAACTGTTACACCCCGTAAAATTCCCGACACATAGATGGACTATTCGCATGTTGGTTAAGAGTTTTAGAATGCTATACATGCTAGAAAAAGGCTCGGGGGAAAGATCGAACAAGCGCCAAGTCGGCGCGTCGCAAGGAAAAATGTGACTTATAAATCGCATTCCAGGAATGCGACTTATAAATCGCATTCCCTGAATGCGATTTATAGT
>JACEIK010009726.1:0-14981 GCA_018107945.1 Datura stramonium | reverse complement strand
ATAATTTATTTATCATAGAGATAAAAATAAATATGATCCTTTTCCATTTTCTTATTTAGCAAATACAACAAATCATGACTTTCATATTTTGTTTTACTTTGGTGAAAAAAGAACTTTATTCATTATTAGATAGCAACGTTATACAAAATAGTGTAAAGACAGTAGCAATTACATTCGACGTGGTAATAGTATTTTGAGCACACTAAGTTATCAAAGCTAGCTAAATTGTTATAAATGTACCTCTTCCTT
Source organism: Datura stramonium (assembly GCA_018107945.1). Taxonomy (NCBI): domain Eukaryota; kingdom Viridiplantae; phylum Streptophyta; class Magnoliopsida; order Solanales; family Solanaceae; genus Datura; species Datura stramonium. The sequence continues at coordinate 14,732 of JACEIK010009726.1, read as the reverse complement.
TAAGTCTTTTAACACAAAAGAATCCAATTTTATCATCTTTTATAGTTTTTTAATAACTAACTAATATATTATTAAGTATGAAGATTCATTTTGCAGCACCATTGTTATTGAATACCTCTGCGAATTTGGAGAAGTAGCTAAACAATATAGTGATAGATTCAATATCAGCTCGGCCAAAGAGAAATATATCATCAGCAAAATCAAGTTGAATCACTTTCAATTTGGCGCATTCTGGGTGGTACTTGAAATTCTTCTTTTGTAGCCAATATTTTCAATAATCTTGTTAAGTATTCTATAGTAATTAATGACAAATAAGTAGGGTGACCGCCTAAGTTCTTTTTTTGCAGCAAAAGTACAGAGGGATATTCATTGATAGTGATAGAGTAAGATACTGATCTACTGCATTGCATAATCCAGCTTACAAACTTCCCATGGAAATTTAGAGCTCTCAGAATCTGTTCAATAAAAGACCACTTGTAATGAACCGTCCGATTGTTATAGCACGTTGACGATATAAACGTGAAATTTTTTTATAATTTTTGCGAGTCGGGGTTATGTCTTCGGATTTAAAGAATTATGTGATGGATAAATTTAGAATGGACTAAGTTGCAATCAGGTGGGCCCAGTCGCAGTGCCACCGCAGTGGGCCAATAGCAGAGGTCTCCTCGCTGCAACGGATGACGCGGAATAGAATTTTGTAATTATGTCAAGATTTTGATTTAAGAACCTATTTCCATAAGGTTTGGTGAATAAAAACGCCCAGAAATAAAAGTAGGATTTCTAAGAAGGAAAGAAAATAAAGAGGCTACAGAGGGAAAGGAATCACCATCCGCCACAACAATTCTCTGCAAGAACTCAAAACTCGAGGTAGGCACATAGTTGTGAACTTCTTGACTGCAGCTTGGCGCCCAGGTAGGCTATGACTTACCTATGTGTTAGACTTAGATTAGCAATTCGTATATGTGTACATGATTGATGTGTTGTTGATGAGTAAAATGGGAGTTATCCTGCTAATAACAACTAGCCAAGTATAGTCAGTAGCTAATATAAGAGGGAAGTAATCGGAAAATATCAGAAAAGAGTGATAAAGTTATCGTATTATGCAATTACCTGGGTACGAAGAGTCTTGAGTCTAGACAGTTGAATTTTCGCCGTAGTTGGAAAAACATATGGGCTACTTCTAAGGTATGCCCCAAATAAGGGACCAAAGTAGGGTCGTAGGTGTAAGAGTTCGAACGGTCCATGCATTCGTATGGGTTAATGAGTTAGTAGTTTACTTATGATGGTCTATGTGTTTGTGATTCTTATGTTACATGTTGAATTGATTGTTGCTCCATATAAAAGAAGGGTAGTTTGATAGTAGTGTCATGCCCCACCTTGGGAGGCGTAACTGCCACCTCATGCCACACAGGACTCTGACCTGACCTAGCTGGACATATATATTTCTGGTGCAAGTCAGCAACACGTAATCAAGAAAAAACCCAGTTATATCTCGGCTGTAAACATAGCCCTAGGCCGACAAGGCTGCTACACAACACTTGCAGTAAATCAGCTACCCAACAGTTGCAACAATGATATCATCCTATGCGGGCCGACAAGATCACCATGCTCCTAACAGATAATATAACTAGGCCCCGCACAGGCAACAATGCATATCATATCACATATAGGCCCCACACGGCCAATAACGTATAACTAACCAAGAACTATAGTCTGCAAGCTTTTAAGAGTAAAATATTGATCGGGACAGGGCCCCCGCCTACCCAAAAACTATACAACAAAAGATAGTTAAACCTTAAACGTCTGGCAACTCCGGAAGAAGGGAGCTAGCCAATCTACTGGATCTGAACAGCTACTGAGATGGCCTCGAACCCTATCTGTCTGGACCTGCAGCCAAGTAAGCAGCGCCCTATGCGTGGGCGTCAGTACAATATGTAGCGAATATGTAAGACAATAAATAATAACTTAATGAAGGCTGATAAGGAACTGAAAGTAATCAGTAATAAGGTGTTACACCTCGTAAGTTCCTATCGTTTAACCAACACGTGTGTATGTATGTTGAGAGTTTTGGAGTATGACACATGCGGAAAAGGGCTTGGAGGATAAGTATACAAGCATGGTATTGAACGAGCAGGAGGTCGAAGCAGAGGCAGGGCACAAGGAGCGCAAGGAGCTCCCCTGCCCCGGCGCCTTGAGCAGCACGACGCGCCTCCCCCTACCACTTCCTCAAAATTATATATGTACCCCCTTCATGTTTTAATAAATCATTTCAATATTTCCCCAAATCAGAGAAGTGAGGTTGAGCGACATTTTCAATCGATTTTCATCAAATTACGTTATTAAACTCCGTCCAAACACAAATTTATCTTGGATAACAAGTTCCAAGCCTACGAGGAACGTCCTTGCGGAGTTATTTTTTGAAGATTCGCCCGGAGCACCAGAACTCCCCGAGTAAAAGTTGTAGAACTCACTTCTAATTGAGTCCTAAGTGGCTACAAGTGATAGGTAAGTATTTCTACCTTATAAATTCTCTGAAATTGGTGAGTTTTCGGCTGAATTGAAAAAAGTTGAAGTTATAGTAATCCTATTGAAAGATATTGTTATTAGTAGTTCCTATTATTGAAAATAGCCTTATTCTCGCAGTGTAAGGGATACAATTTGTTGGAATCACCGGCTTCAGGTTGGAATTGGTTGGGTGAACGAAAATTGGTATTTGAGGTATATTAAGGCTTATCTCTTCGGCAAGTTGTTCTTGTCGTATAGTTGATACGACCTACACTTTTGTAAGTAAGTTGTAAGTACGTATGTTGAGATTAGCTTTTATAAGTAGATAATGATTATATATATTGTGGTTAGCTGCTACGAGATGAATTGAGACTATATTATAGTATTCCTCATCGGGAAAGAATATACACAATATGACAAACGCTAGGAGCATCATAGAGACTTCCCTGTTCATTTGTTCATAGTATTAGTGGGACTCTGATGTCTCATTGTCGTATCAAGGCCTTAGAAGATTGTGGATAGCTATTGGGCTTAACTTGATAAAATTGAACAGCATAGGGCGCAGCTGAGCGGTATAACTTGCTGTTTGACGCCTATATAGACAGTAAAGCTCGCCTGTAGGCCGTTAGCGTACCTTGACGCCTCCAGGGCCAGAATCTTGATAGGATGGTCTTATCTTTGAGTCAGCGGCATGAGGATTGCCTAATGAACTGAGCAATAACTTGCCATGTGATCGGATACTGTCAGTGACCGTTAGCTTCAACGACTTACTGCTTGTCATATAGGTCGCTAAGGAAACCAGCCCAGTTGTTAGAATTTTGATAGACTAGCTGATACTCTAAGGGAAGGAACCTTGTTAGTAGTTAGACATGGGGCCAAATCCCACCTTTATAGATGCCCACATACATGTTGTCGCGAAGGGCTAAGTCCAGATATACCCGCCTACGAGGCTAGGAATCGCCTTGAGGAGCTATATGAAATTTGGACAGACCAAGTTAACGTCTAGGGGACTAGAACCATAGTAGTATAATATTGACTTCAGGCTAAGAATTGTAGTAAGCTGCCTGTGGAAAGTCAGGGCTGATTGCCTAGGAGCATGTCCGATTAGTAGCAACCCTACAATCGTTCTAAGCAAAGGAACTAAAAGAGTTGGTCGCCTGTGACCTTACTATTCACTTACGAGCTATCATTGTTCTATCATGACCTTCAGCCAATCACTTAGGTCACCCAGGTCTCGTCCTTTTTCGTCTGAGTCGACAGAGGTTGTAATTACTGCCAGCTATATAAACTGTTTTAGGGACGAGTAGTGATCGTGTTAGGCCTATGGGACTAGATACGCCTTTTGAGTGACTAGATTTGTGGATTATAACATAGTATCCCTGGTTGGGGTAGATTGTATTTTGTACTGCCTCTCACTATGAATAGCTAAGAGGCTGCTAGTTGTACGAACGACTTATGGAGCTATATACTGCTTACGGAGCTACGATGATGCTAATGCTTATGGAGCTATAGATTGCTTATGAAGCTACGATGTTGTATTGCTTATAGAGCTACTGAGTCACTTACGGAGCCATATATTATCTGTAAAGACTAAAGTGAAGCCTACAGGCCTATATTAGAGTCTATTCACTTATGGACTTCTTCTACGCTACAGTGGCGTTACAGACCCTTTATAGAGCCTTGTGTGCTTGGGATACAGTTACAAGAGTCTAGCCGACTCAAATATAGTTACAAGAGCCCAGATGGATCAGATACAGTTACAGAAGCCCAGATGGCTCAGACACAGTTACTTGCAGGACCTCAGGGGTACCAATAAGGGTATATAACTGATTGGCACCTGCCGAGGTTTATAGAGGCCCAGGTAGGTTATTTTCTATGTTGCTTGCACCTTCCAGGCTTATTGGGGCCATGTTAGGTTCTTGTTTGTATATCTGCTTGCTAGATATAGCCTATGAATATATAGTCGTGCAGTTTCAACTCTTATCCATGTAGTGATTTACTAGTTACATGTTGTGAATAGAAAGCTTACAGGTTAATTTCTGCCCTTGTCGCTGATTACTTTCAGCTCTTTATCAGCTTCTATTCATTTATTACTATACATATTCGGTACATATTATACTAACGTCCACAAATGGGGCACTGCATACTCGCCTGCAGGTTCAAACAGACAGGTTTCACGATCTCCTTAGCAGCTATTCAAAGTCAGCAGATTGATCAGCTCCTTTCATTCGGAGTTGCCAGATAGTAGAGGTTTGCTTGTCCTTTATTATATAGATTTTGTGTAGGCTGGGGCCCTGTCCCGACCAATTTGTTTCACTCTTAGAGGCTTGCAGAACACAGTCTTCAGTTCCTAGCTAGTTGTGCGTTGTTGGCTGTGTGGGGCCTATGGATGTTATATTTTGCGTGTTGGCCGTGTAGGGCCTAGTGTAGCTTGTTGGTAGCAGTCTTGTCGGCTATAGTGTGAACATGAATGCTTCTTTCCTTCAGTTATGACTAGACAACATGGTGGTCTTGTCGGCCCGCATAGAATCCCTTTATTGTTGTGGTTGTTGGTTAGCTGTTTTCTTTTACAGGTTGTCATGTGACCTTGTCGGCCCGAGGCTGTATTTACAGTCGACATATAGCAGTTTATTTTCTTGGTTTTGAGTTACTGGCAGGCACCAAAGGTGCATATTCCCAGCCAAGTCAACCCAGGTCCCAATGTGGCATAAGGTGCCAGTTATGCCTCCCAAGATGGGGTGTGACATAAGGGATAGAAGTTAACCTTAATAACCTCACAATATGGACTATAGATAATAGGTAATGTACAAACAAGAACCTAACCTAACCCCCATAAGCCTGGAAGGTACAAACAACACAAAATAACCTACCTGGGCCCCCATAAGCCCCGACAAGTGCAAGCAATCCATACTCTTCCTATATGTACCACTATAGGCCTGTAAGCAAGTTGTAACTAAGGTATACTCGACCTTGGAGGCTGTAACTGAGCTCTAGGCTCCTGTGACTATATCTGAACCATCTGGGCTCTTGTAATTATATCTAAGCCATCTTGGCTTCTATAACTGTATTTGAGCCATCTGGGCTCCTGTAACTGTATCTGAGTCATCTTGACTCCTGTAACTGCATGTATGTGGGTGGTCGTATGAATAACCAGAGGCATTAGTCCCACATATAACAACTGATAGGATCCCCTCTTAAGTCATCACATAGTCTTTCCAGCTTCTTACAACGAGGGGGTTCCCTGAGCGAGCAATGTGACTAATTTTGAGTGAAGAGAAGCTATACAGTCGCTAATAGTAGGTAGTTCTCCTAGAAAGCTACCATCCGGTCCATTTGGAAATGTTGGGTCCACTAGCCGAAAGATAAGGCCATTCTATCATGATTCTAGTCCTATAGGCATAAAGATATGCCAATGGCCTGTAGGCAATCCATTGGATTCTTTCCCGCTTCTCTAGCCTCAAATATGATAAGCTACCCATGGATATGCGACTGATGGCATCAACTACAATATTAACCTTTCCTGGATGATACAAGATGTTTACATTGTAGTCTTTCAGCAAATCTAGCCAGCGACGTAGTCGCAAATTCAACTCTTTCTATGTAAAGACATACTGGAGACTTTTATGATCAGTGAAGATGTCTACATGAACACAATATAAGTAATGCCTTCAAATTTTCAGATCATGAATAACTGCAACTAATTCTAAATCATCGGTGGGATAATTCTTCTCGTGTTTCCTCAGTTGCCTTGAAACATAGGAAATTACCTTACCATGTTGCATCAGAACACATCCTAACCCACTTCCGAAGCATCATAATATACGACGTAGCCCGCTGAACCCTCTAGCAAGGCTAATACTGGTGCAGATGTTAGTCTGTCTTTCAACTCCTGGAAACTCTGTTCGAAAGCCTCAGTCCACTGGAACTTAGCTACTTTCTGAGTTACTTTCGTTAACGGTACTGAGAGAGCAGAGAATCATTCTACAAACCTTTTGTAATACCCGGCTAACCCCAGGAAGCTATGAACCTCAGTTGGAGTTGTGGGTCTGGGCCAAGTTTTTACAGCCTCAATTTTCTGCAAGTCCACCTGAATGCTTGCATCTGACACAATATGGCCCAAGAGAGCTACAGAATTTAACCAGAACTCACATTTCAAAAAGTTCGCATACAACTTGCTATCTCTAAGGATTTGGAGTACTGTTCGCAGATGATCTCTATCTTCAGCTACTGAACATGAATATACCAGAATGTCATCAATAAACACTATCACAAACAAATCTAGAAATGGTCTGAATATACTGTTCATCAAATCCATAAACACTGTTGGGGCATTTTTCAACCCAAAAGACATAACAAGGAATTCAAAATGGCCATATCTGGTTTTGAAGGCCACTTCGAAATATCCTTCTCCTGAACCCGTACTTGGTGGTACCCTGACCTTAAGTCAATCTTTGAGAAGTATTTTGTCCCTTACAACTGGTCAAACAAGTCATCTATTCTCGATAAAGGATACCTGTTCTTGGCAGTAATTTTATTCAACCGTCGATAATCTATACACATTCGCAGTGAGCCATCTTTCCTTTTCACAAGTAGGAGTGACGCACCCTACGACGAAGCATTAGGCCTTAATGAAACCTTTATCTAGCAAGTCTTTCAACTGCTCCTTCAATTCTTTCAACTTGGCAGGGGTCATTCTGTACGGAGGAATAAATAGGGTTATGTATCTGGTGGCGTATCAATGGGGAAGTCAATTTCCCGTTCTAGGGGAATACCAGGAAGCTCATCTAAAAATACATCTAGGAACTCACTAACGACCGAAATAGACTAAAGAGTTGGGGGTTCTGCCTGTATGTCCCATTCCCTATCGATGTAATAGGTACAACCCTTTGTAATAAATTTTCTTGCCTGAAGATAGGATATAAACTTACCCTTCGGTGTAGGTACATCTCCTTTTCACACCCATACTACTTCTCCTGGAAAGTGGAATATACACATTCGCAGTGAGCCATCTTTCCTTTTCACAAGTAGGAGTGACGCACCCCACGACGAAGCACTAGGCCTTAATGAAACCTTTATCTAGCAAGTCTTTCAACTGCTCCTTCAATTCTTTCAACTTGGCAGGGGTCATTCTGTACGGAGGAATAAATATGGGTTATGTATCTGGTGGCGTATCAATGGGGAAGTCAATTTCCCGTTCTAGGGGAATACCAGGAAGCTCATCTAAAAATACATCTAGGAACTCACTAACGACTGAAATAGACTAAAGAGTTGGGGGTTCTGCCTGTATGTCCCATTCCCTATCGATGTAATAGGTACAACCCTTTGTAACAAATTTTCTTGCCTGAAGATAGGATATAAACTTACCCTTCGGTGTAGGTACATCTCCTTTTCACACCCATACTATTTCTCCTGGAAAGTGGAATCTAACAGTCTTTGTCCAGCACTCACATTGGCATAACATGGTGGTAGCAAATACATGCCCATAATTACGTTAAAATAATCATTTCTAACTCTACTAAGTCTGCAAAAGTTTGGTGGCCAATAATTTCCACCGTACAAACTCGATAAATTCTCCTGGCAATAATGGATTCCCAAACAGGTGTAGACACAAAAAATGGTCGTTGAAGTAACTCTGGTACTATATCAAACTTTCATGCCACTAACGGAGTAACATATGACAAGGTAGAGCCCAGATCTATCAAAGAATAAACTAAATAGGAGTAAACATTCAATATACCTGTCAAAACATCTGACGACGCCTCGGAGTCTTGTCGCCCTGCTGATACATAAGTACTATCTGAACCACTACCAGAACTGGATTCCCCTGATCCACCTCTACCTCTGCCTGCTGAAGCTGAGGGCTGCAGAAGGTGCTAGAGCATATGACCTGCTGAGGACCTATTATGGTAGCCCGCTCACCCTGGTTTTTAGTCGGACAATCCCTCATCATGTGTCCCCCCTGTCCAAAGGAATAACAGGTAGTGGAGCCATATCTGCATCTCCTAAGATGTCGCCTATTACAGGTACTACAACATGGTATAGCTGGTCTTATCTAATCTGGACCCCTTTGCTGCTGTGAGCCTGACGCTCGTGAACTCTCACCGGGACCTGACTATCTACGACTGTCTGATTTGCTGTCCTGTTGCTACTGAAATGGGGGCCTAGGTGGTCTACCTGACAGACGAGGCTTGGGCCCACCCTGGAACTCTGCCTGGAAGTCGGCAGGTCTAGCCCTCCGACACTACTCCTGACTTGCCCTGTCAATCCCATACTGACGTTGCCTGATTTCCTCTATGTTCTGAGCAAAGTCCTAGATCCGTGAGATATCCATATCCTCTCGTAATGTAGCTGTAATGCAGGATTCCACATACTCCAGTGCAAGCCCCATAATAAATAGATGTACCCTAGCGCGCATAGTATAAACAAATGTTGGTGCATATCTGGCCAAGGAATCAAATCTCAACGTATATTCTCGGACGCTCATTCTGCCCTGCTCCAGATGTAAGAACTGTTCTATTCTGGTTTGTCTGATCTCTCGAGGAAAGTAGTGGTCTATGAAGGCTTCATAGAAGCTAGGCCATGTAGGTGGAGGTGCATCTCGACCTCTGGTCCTTTCCCAACTTTTTTACCATAAAACCGTCGTGTCTCGTAATCGGAACACTACTAGCTCAACTGACTCTGTGGATGAAGCATGCATAACCCTGCATATCCTTTGTAGCTGGTCTATGAAATGCTGAGGGTCCTATCTACGGTCTGTCCCTATAAACTATGGAGGACTCAAATCAAGGAACTCACGAACTCTCTAACTCTCAAGCCCCTCAGTAGGCTCGGTATTAACTGGTACTACTGGCTGAGGCTGACGCTGAGAAGCCATCATCTTAACCAACATACGTACTGCAATCCTAACATACAAACATCATGATCTGAGGTTATAAGAGGAATCAGAAGTGATATCGATGCTTTTGTTACCCTCGGAGGTTCCTGGTGCCTGAGGAACACTAGGGAGTCCGAGAGGATATCTCTTGCTCGTCCTCAAGCTAGCCTATCCCCAACTGTGGCACCCAATTGGTACCCTATCTTATTGCAGTATCTAGCTCACGCCTGGTCGTAGTCTTCCTTATATACGACATCTCTATAGACAGACATAACAATATAAGCTTAGGGACTCAACTCTATATAACTCAGCTCTATGGCATGATCTGAGAAGAAGGAGGGGTAACCATACTATCATGCCTCGTAGCTTCTTGCTTATAAATGTGGTGCACAACACATTTATAAACAAGACTCTACTAGACACGACTTGCAGACTCCTAAGGAGACGACGTTTCTCTGATACCAAGTTTATCACACCCTACTTTAGGAGGCATAACTGGCACCTCATGCCACACTGGACTCTGAGTTGACCTAGCTGGACACATACACTTCTGGTGCATGCCAGCAGCATGTAATCAAGAAAACAACCAGATATAACTCAGTTGTAAACACAGCCTTAGGCCGACAAAGGCTGCTACACAACACCTGCAGTAAATTAGCTAACCCAATAGTTGCAACAGTGATATCATCTTATCTGAGCCGACAAGATCATCACGGTCCTAACAGATAACATAACTAGGCCCCACGCTGCCAACAACGCATATCATATCACATATAGACCCCACACGGCCAATAACGTATAACTAACCAAGAATTGTAGTCTTCAAGACCTAAGAGTAAAATATTAGTCGGGATAGGGCCCCGGCCAACCCAAAACTATACAACAAAAGATAGTCAAACCTTAAACATCTGGCAACTCCGAAAGAAGGGAGCTAGCCAGTCTACTAGATCTGAACAACTACTGAGATGGTCTCAAACCCTATCTGTCGGGACCTGCAGGCAAGTATGCAGCGCCCCATGCGTGGGCGTCAATACAATATGTTCCGAATATGTAAGGCAGTAAATAATAACTGAATGAACACTGATAAGGAACAGAAAGTAATCATTAATAAGGGCCAGAAGTTAACCTAAATAACCACACAATATGGACCATAGCTTATAGGAAATGTACAAACAAGAGCCTAACCTGGCCCCCATAAGCCTAGAAGGTACAAACAACACAGAATAACCTGTCTGGGCCGCCACAAGCCTCGGCAAGTGCAAGCAATCCATTCTCTTCCTATTTGTACCACTAAAGGCGCATAAGCAAGCTGTAACTAAGCTATACTCAACCTCGGAGGCTGTAACTGAGCCCTCTGGACTCCTGTGACTGTGTTTGAGCCATCTAGGCCCCTGTAACTATGTTTGAGTCGTCTGGACTCCTATAACTGTATCTGAGTCGTCTGGGCTCCTATAACTGTATCTGAGCCATCTGGGCTCCTGTAACTGCATGTATGTGTGTGGCCGTATGAATAGCCAGAGGCATTAGCCCCAAGTATAATAACTGATAGGATCCCCCCTTAAGTCATCACATAGTCTTTCTAGCTTCTGACAATGAGGTGGTTCCCTGAGCGAGCAATATGACTAACTGTGAGTGAAGAGAAGCTATACAGTTGCTAACAGTAGGTAGTTCACCTAGAAAGATACCATCCGGTCCATTTGGCAACCTTGGTGCCACTAACCGGAAGATAAGGCCATCATATCATGATTCTAGTCCTATAGGCGTCAAGATATACTAATTTCCTGTACGCAAGCCTTACNNNATATATATATATATATGCATTAACTAGAAAGTTATCTCGCCAAGCTATGCCTTATGCTGCCTAACTTAACAAGTACGCTAACAGCTAACCTCAGGCGTCTTTGGCCTCAATATGGCAGCACAACACTACTAGTCTCCTTAACCGGTAAATAAATGAACATAGAACTCCTTCGTCACTTTTAGCGATAGTCAAAATTGAATACAAACTTTTTCAACGAGGGATACTATGATATAACCTCAATTCGTCTCTTAGCAGCTAACCAAAACGTTATAAATATAAGGTACTACAAGGTATGGGTCGTATCAACTAACAATAAGAATAACTTGTTGAGAGAAGTTAGTCTTAACATACCTTAATCGCCGAATTCTACTCAGTTAACCCTGCTGTAATTCAAGAACCGATAACTCCTCCAAATTGTATCCCTTACATTGACTAGATATGACTAGCAACTCTATTTGCAAAATGCAACAACCACAAGTCATAACACATTCAATTTGGCCAAAAGCTTATAAATTCCCGAGAGATTAGAAGGTATAAATAATTACTTATCACTTGTAGACGTTTAGGACTCCATTAGAAGTGATTTCTACAGCTTCTACTCAGCAGGACTTTGGCAATCCGAGCTAGATTTCAAGAAATAACTTCGTAGATACGTTTCTCATAGGCCTAGGAATCATTAACCAATAAGAATTTATAATTAGACGAGCTTTCGTAGCGTAATTTGAATTCTACTCAAAGAAATTCTCGTAAATAATTCGTCCAAGCCGAGCTGCTAATATAGGGAAATGTTTGAATGAAAGTCATTTCACAACTTAACATATATACATAGTTAGGCGGTGGCCAGGAGTATGTGGTGCGCCTCCCATAGCGACGGAGTAGAGGCGCAGCGGCCGCTCCGTGTGTGGGAGGGGGGTGCTCGACGAGGCGCCCATAGCACTTGCCCGCCACTCCTTCAACACACTCTCTGTAACGCGCTCACACGCCCCACTTTCGAGTCTTCTCCCACATGTGTCGTACTCTAAACACTCTCAACAAGCACACGCGCACGTCGGTTAATCAATAAAAACTTACGGGGTACAACAAGTAGGGATTGGTTAATATATACATGCTTAGTAGGTGAGCTGACTGCAAAGAAATACTACAAGAGAAATCTAAGGGGAGAGCATGGTCGAAGTATGATGTGTCGTGGTTTTACGGCACTTTCGACACTTAAAACTAAGAAAATACGTTAATCCTGGGTATGTTTATATAGATATAATGTGTTTGTGCTAAGTGTTGCAGGGAAATAGGTTTGAAAAGTGAAATGGAAAAAATAAACCTAAATTGGGCTGAGACTGGACTGCCAATGAGGTGACGTGTCGTCGTCTCACATGAGGACTCATTCCTTGAGACGTTAGGAGAAGAGAACCTTAAAGAATTGAAATTTGGGCTGAAAACAGTGGTGACAACAAGTTGAAACCACAACTCGTCAAGTATGATAACGTGTCGTTGTGTATGTCGTGAGGACTAGAAGCAAAAGTAGACCACAAGTACTGAGGGTAAGAACGAGAGGAGCAACAAGTCTTGTACGACTCCACGACTCGTCATGTGCAACCATTGTCAGAATTCCAAGAATATGAGCCAAGTGTTGAGAGTTGTGATGGAAGGAGCTACTTGTAGTTATGAGACTCAACGACTTGTCATGAGCAGCCTGAATGAATCATGAAGAACACTAGAAAAATAGGCCCCTAAAGCAATGAAAGACCTAACGACTTGTTGTGTCCCTTGATGAGTATGGTGAGTCATCGTCAAGGGGAAGGATCTACTGAGAACGAGTCGTTGGTGCACTGACGACTCGTTAGCTCACCTAATGAGTCATCGTCACTGCTAGGGGTGGGCGTTCGGGCCATCAAATTGGATATGAAACTTCAGTTCAGATATTTGATTTTCAGATTAAAAAAAGTAAAATCTAAATAAATTCGGATTGGATTGAAGTTTTTAAGTTCGATTTCAGATTAATTGGTTTGGATTTTTTAAATTTTCAATTTTGAATTTTGAGCTTTTTAGGTAGACAACAACAATTAACAATCTTAATCCACCTAATAGTTTGCTCTTTGAAGTTTATAACTCTCTACAATTAATAAGAATTGAGGTGACTCTATCATCTATGCCGTGTATTAAACTTTACTTGCTCATGAAATGTTTTACATTTTTATATTTGATTAATAAAAATTTCATATTGATTTAATATTGTGATGGGTCATAGGTATTAATCTATTGGATCTTGAAAATTAGATTTATTAGTATTAGACATATATGATATGAGTAATTGAGTAGGGTTAGTATAAGGTATAAAATTTTGAAATTTTCGGATATCCAAAAATCTGAAATACTAAATTAAATATCCAATCCAAAATCCATAAATTTTTAAAGATGAAATTCGAAATTCAATCCATAACCCAAAAATTCAACCCAAAAATCCAAAAATTTTGAATTTTAGATTGGCCCAAACTATGCCCACCCCTAGTCACTGTCTACCTGACTTCCTTGTTTAATTAGAAAAGGATTTTATGTCTATAAATACTTTATTTAGGTTTCTTTTTATAGTATACGACTTGTTACTACTTTTTAACATATTTTCAAGGTTGTTGATTGATATTGAGGTTCAAGAAACAATTTTCATAATTTATGAGGTCGGTGCCATTGGTGTTATTGTCCCTCCCCCTTTGCCTGTTGGGGAAAAGTTTCATATTACTAGTGCAATGATCCAATTGCTCAATATGAGGAGGATATTTGTTGGTCATGCTACTAATGATGAACATACTCTCTTAACAAATTTTTTGGATATTTGCAAGGCGTACAAGCAACCAGGGGTGAGTCAAGATGTAATAAGGCTAAGGTTATTTCCCTTTTTATTGGGGAGTGAGGCAATGCTTTGATTGGATGAATTTGCGAAACAATTCTTTTACTACATAGAGGGAGATAAAAAAGGCTTTTCTTGAGAGATTCTTTCCACCGTTCAGGGCATTGCAGCTAAAAGATGAGAATTACAACTTTAGACAGTTGAATTCTAAAGCACTCCATGAGACTTTGTTGCGATTCAACAAAAAGCTGAAGAAGGTGCCCAACCACAGAATCCCAGATGATACACTGTTGGAGATATTTTACAGGTCCCTGAATACTAATACCAAGGCAGTGGCAAATACTGTCACCGATGGAACATTCTTGAGCCACACATATGCTGAGGCTACTGAGGTACTTGATAGGATAACCAAAACCAACCGCGTGTGGCATACAAGAGAGTCAGAAGTTCCTGCTAGTACTTATGCGGTAGGTATTTCTGCAGAGTAGAAGAGGAAGGATGAAGAGCGAGATCATGATATTGCTGAGATCAAAACCACTATGGGGATCCTTGCCAAGCATATTATGGGAGCCAGGACATAAAAGGTAAATGCAGTTGGTTCTCAAGGAAAGTGATCACGGGCAAAAATAGCATGCCCGTGATACGCTTTATAACTTAAATTGGTCGTGTTTATCTAAGTTCTTTTATACATTTTCATGTGATTTTATATA
>JACEIK010009725.1:0-48794 GCA_018107945.1 Datura stramonium | reverse complement strand
GACATCTTCTTATGTAAAAGTTCTACTTAGATTCTTATTGATAGAAGCTTAACATATCTTCTTGATCATGTTAACTCAAAAATCAAAAAGAGATTAAAATTACTCTTAACTTATTCCAATCATCTATGAACTTTGGCGAAAAGAAAAATCGATCAATATATCATGTTAGAGTTTAGTGCTTTTATAATATTAGGATAAATAGACGTACAGAGTTTCTAATTTAGAATAGAAAATAAAAATGTAGAAGAAATGTACAAATTAGGATTAGTCATAATAAAGAAAGAAAGTGATAGTTCACTTTTTCTTTGTCTTCTAAACCTAAAATTAGATAGGAATCGGTATCTAATGAATTCAATGGTTATAGTATTAATGAAAGGGAAAAAGGAATAACATCACAACGAGATCATATCTTACTTGATGACCTTAATTTTATATCTCTTTCAATTATCCTATTCAAATATTGCTACTCAATGATTTGCTCTCTTAAAAGTCAAGAACTCTAAGTTACTTTTTTTTGTTCAAACATTATTCATTTTTCTTAGATGAGATGAAATATTTTCAATTAAATATGTTTAATTTGGTTTTAAAAAATAATTTTTCGATATCAATACTTATATTTGAGACCTTGCGAAAGTAAAATATCATTGTTGTGATTAGGATCCCAAATTCAAACTAATAGAAATTATTCACAAAAGTTATTGAACACTATTTAGGATTAATAGATATTTCATTAGTAATATTTGTTTCAAATTAGTATTAAGAGTACTTATATAAAACCAAGAACATTTTTCTTAGATAGGAGTTATAATTGTTTACATAGTTCTAATAAGAAAGATATAAATTTAATTAAATTTAAAGTTCTAAATATTATTTTCAAATTCAACTTGAATTTTGTCTTTTTTAATTTTTCAAATTAATTTTAGCTGATTTTAAATTCTTAATTATTAAAAAAATAATTATCATTTTTTATTTTAGTACTTTACCTTTTTTAAATATTATTAAATAACAAAATAATCTATCAATATTTAGAATGAGATTTCATTCTAGAATACCAAATTCACTCATAACTTAATAAAAGAAGACCCAAAAAAAAAATCTATTAATTTCATAATTCTAATAACACTAAGATGTTATAGTTATGATACAGGGTTTAAATATTTTTTCATGCAGATTAAAGTATTAATTAATTTTTTAATTAATTCATTGTGTTTTGATATTTTTATTTTCTAAGTATTTTTAAATAATAAAAAATTTTTTTATTTTTTTTATTTTTTTTATGTTTTTTCTATTTTCTAAAAAAAAATTACATAATACATATTTAAGTTAATTTATTTAAGTATAAATATGAATATTAAAGTGTACAAAAGTACCATTCTAGACATTTATGTGCTTGTATTTTTATTTGATTTGTTTAATATAATATTTTGGCCCGGTGTCTTGTGAACGAATATAAATTTCAATTATGAAAATATTATGTTGTCATCTGGTGCACATAAATTCTATGTTGAATTTGAAAGCGACTTCTATACGATTTTTTGCATATAATTTTTAGAAAAGTAACATGAAATATTTATTAATTATGTACATATAAGAAAAGAATTTATTAAAGGTGAAATTCTAATTGATTTAATTTCCTTGATATTATAATTTCCTACATAGTTCAAATAAAAGAAATTATCCAAGTTAAATTTTAATTGATTTCAAATTGTGAAATATTTGAAAATACTTAAATGGCAGTATGTTATAATATTTACTTGGATGAGTTGCCAGAACACATGCCTCCTCACATTGATGCTGTCAGATACATCTGTTTCCTCTTGATGTGATCTTATAGTCATCCAACTTTTAATTTTTCCTTTGCATTAGTCAATGTGAGATATCTTAAACATTTAAGAAAGTAGTTAAATATCTGTAATGGTTTCTTAGAACACTCTACTTGATGAGGTAATTAGTAACTTTTGAACAGGGTTGACAATTGTAACAAAATTCAAGCTCCTACTTGATGAGTAATTAGTAACTTTAAAGCAAAATGGCTATAATTCGACTTTTGAGACTACATGTTTACAAACTAGCGAAGCAGAGATGGACTAAAAAGCAATTATCTAATTCTCTAAGGAGGAGATTGCACCATCTATGAACCTTTCTTTCCCAGTGTTCAAAGCTCAGAATTAATTGGAAAACCCCAAAAAAAGAAACACAAATGTCTCCATGTACCCAACAAAAAATCCAACTGGTCTCCGAAATGTGAGAAGCAGAGTTTACTGCAAACTTCACTTTCTACCGCTAGTTCCAATTCGTGGCTTGCCTTTAACCTCAGACTCCTGCATGAAAAATAGCATGCACAAAATGGTTTTATAGCCACTAAACACTAATATAATCCCTTTTTCTTTCGTTTGGGGATTGATGAGTATATATGGGTCAAACGCTCAAGAAGCAAGAGGTGTTCAAGAGGCCTATGCCTGTGGGAAGTGCAAGTAAATGTATGTTTTTGCAGTTGATGGATTATGATTTTCTGCACCCTTGCTCCAATCATAACAAACCTATACACAAAATCGGATAAACAAATTGAAAACTGAAGCAAATTTGCATGCAAGACTAAGAAAATCAGAAACTTCAGCGACAATAAGACAATAGCAAGATTAGAAATTAGGGGAAAAAGAGAAACAAAAAACAGAACATCATGCATTCCCATAGCAGCGAGGAATAGGCTACAGTGGAACTGGGTTAAGTATCCAGTAATGGTTTTCTTAGAACTCCTCGCCAGAGGAGTAGGCGTGCACACTACCAATAATATTCATAGTAAAGGTTCACAGACATAGTAACCAAAAAACATACCGCATATGCATAGATTGAGCCATCATTGTTGAACGCACTGCAAGGTATGGGCTGGCTGCATCTTGACATTGCCTAAAGAAGAAAACCGCACAAAAATCACAACGGAAGATGCCAAAAGTTGAAGCAGCTACAAATATAAAATACTAAAATATTCTAGTCTTTTCCACAATTAAAGTATTGTATAACATGCCCAATGAAGAATGATTCAGTCTCAAAAACATGCTAACATAATTGAAAACCATGCCTTGTTCCATTTGACATCACTATTTTGACTCAGATTTTAAGAAGTTAAATTAATTCAATTACTTAAATTTAATTTTAATTAAAAAACAAAAAAAACCAAAATAAATAAAAAAATTAAAAAAATTTGAATAGTTTATGGTTGATTGCTTGAAAGTTGTAGTAGAATAAGACTAGAATGGTGTCAAACACTGACACATTTGAGGATGTCCTAAAATAGCGTCATATAAAAGTTGAAAGATTATATTAAGAAAAGATAAAATGATTTAAGTATTGGAATGAAAAAGGGTTAAGTGGAGCGGAATGGATATTGAGAATTCATATAGCTGACACCTATTAGTTACTTGTCCAAAAAAAGAAACTGACACCTATTAGTTACTTGTCCAAAAAAAGAAACTGACACCAATTAGTTGGGATTGAGCATGAATTTATGTTACTATGCACCAGAAAACTCATATTAGCAGAAGTAGGTTGTAGAGACAGAGGGTCGCAAGCAAACAACTGCCTTAACATGTTCAAATTTGTTGTTCTTTTTTGTTATATTTTCTTTATCACCTGTACTCCATGCATCACCAATTTGGAGAAAGCCATAAAAATATCTTCAAGAAGAAGACAGTTTGTCTCTTAAGCAATACAAGGTACCTGAGGACATAACATAATGGTTTTCTCATTTAAAAAAATCACAAGTAGTATTTCCTTTACTTCTCAAATGGCTGTCTGCTAAAAATTATGGTCACCTGATGCAAACTTCAAGTTATAAATTTGCAATCTGACGTCATGTAAAAGTGGTACAACTGATGTGTACCAAATGATACAGAGGAAGGTCGAGAAATCACAAACTCCTACATTTGAAAAACCTAATATTCTGAAAGGTCTATGTCAACCAAGAAAGGAGTCTTATAGGCAATTCATAACCAAATGAGATGAAAAGACATATTTGGTTTTTTTAGATGAAGTTCAATAGAAGGCATCAAGAAGATGCAATAGTTTCAAGATATGGCATTTGAGCTTACAAAAAAAATTCTGGCTAACTTATAAAAACCAAGCCAGAAACTAGGAAATAACAAAGAAAGATGCTGTATTAATTTCATGCATTTAAATGTATGCCAGTTCCGCTCATAAAGAATGCATGATAGAAATCTTAAAAGTAAAGAAAATGTGAACTTAATGAAATTAGCACTTAAAAGGATCAAGGATACCTTAAGCCTCTGTTTGCTATCTTTGTCCCAAAAGTTGAAGGCACCATCAGATCCCGCAGTTGCAAATGTTCCATGTGCCTGTGTGAGGCAGATGTAACACATGACAAATGAGTTGAAGAAGTAATATTATTAGTATTTAGCAATAGTATGAAGTGCAGTTGACAATGACAACATCCCTGAAGACCAACTTTAAAAAGCTAGTCCAGTTTTGTATATATCAACTTTATGTTCAGTTTCCATATTAAACAAGCTTGCTACATACTTTCAGAGTCTCTTGCTCTTACACTAAGCAGTTCACCCTGCTCACCTAAACCAAATTTCCAGTCTAAAAGTAAGAACAACTAAAATGGCACAAGCATAAAGCTTCTAGATTTTAATTACCTAAGACTAGAAGCGTACATGCACCATATATAGAGTTCTTACAATAACTGGCTAAAAATTGCTTGCAGCAATTGACTTGCAATTACTCTTTGTCAACACTACATCCACGGCATTATCATATTATACTAAAAATTAGGAAGACCCAAAACAAAAAGTTGAAAGATTAAAATACCCATATAACGTTGAGCAGATTTTTTACCCTTCAATCAAACACTACTACTATAATATTGTACAAAAAATTAAATACTTATATGACTATAAGTATTTACCAAGAGCAATCTGAAATTAGAAGCAAAATGAGGAGACTACTGTTATAATTTCATCATTATGTTAGAATCAATAGCAATTAATTACCAAGAGCCCACGTCCATATTTTCATCATCTCTTTTTTATACGTGAAAAATGAAGTGCTTCATATGATACATATTTCATTTGCTTTGTGATTCCTATTTTTTGCGAGGATGTCCTCCTTTTGCGCCATACCTCATGACATCTGCAATTATCAATTGGTAAAGAGGCTCACTGTTAACCAATGCCTCTCGCCCATTAAGCTCGGATTGCAAGTTTTGTGCAGTGAGATGAGAGATAATTAACCAACAAGGATTGGGGTAGGTGATAAAGTACTCCTTAGGTCTTTAGTCAGAGGTCTTGAGTTCGGAGCTATGGATATAAAGAGATTGCCTTCGTTATGGAGCAATTTACCCCAATGTGAAACTTCACGACTGAATTCAAAAAAATTAGTTGGAGCCCAATATAGATACCGAACACTGGCTAGAAAACCAAAAAAAAAAGGGAAAGATAATCATCCATCTTATTCTCATGCATACAAGTTGCAAAAAGTTGAGGTAAAAAAATTTGAATACTTTTGGTGCAATATAACGAACACGCAATTTTTAACCCAAAAGTCTTCATTTTATGATGTGAAAATATATATTACAACTAATTGATCATGTAAGTCAATACATGTTGATATATGCATAATACCTTCTCCCTAGTAATTTCCCTTACTTAATTCACAACTTGCAAATTCTCTCAGTTTTATTTTCATTTGGAGGTTTACATCTTGGTGCTGATAGTTAATTTTTATTTTCATTTGTATACCATGGGCTCTCCAGATTTTCCCATAGAAACTAAACCAATTGCTCCCTATAGGTGCTACTAGCAAAATAAGAAATTGAACTGTAAACATTAATTCTTATCTGTTGATATTTTCATTTTAAAATGTTAAGGTTGAATCACAAATTTTATATTAAAGACCATGAAATATACGGGCAAATATCCGATAACTATTATCATATATAATTAAACAAATATAAAATTCAAATAATCAAATAATTAAAAAAACAAAAAAAACATGTAATTTAATTAAAATTAAAAATATTAACAAATTAATCCTTCATAAACACTAAATTAATCAATATTCTCTCCGTTGCAATTTTTAAAAAAAAAAGAATTTGAAGGGCTTCTTTTAACAATTTAATAAATTATTCATTCAAAGCAGTACATGTCATCACACTAACCAATTTTCTTTTCATGTACAAATAAGAGCATTTGAAAAGTTGCATTAAATAATTTAATTAAGACTAAATTCATTTGACTAATTTAATATAAACTAAAATTTTCTACTAAAGCTCACTATTCTTACTGCTATAAAATGTCAAACAAAATGAAGGCTTCTCCTTCATCGACCCAAGTGGCGTCTTGACTATTAAGCTGTTACTTTTGGTTTGAATATTTCAGACATTGAATTTATTGTGCATATCGTGGCTATGCTAACAGCACCATAGAAACATGCATATGAGAGGATGAAATTAGGATGTTAGTGGAAAGAATCTTGAACCAATATTTACTTTGGAATGGACAAAAGCGGTATTGAGTATTCTAGCTTAATTACTTTGAAGACGATTTAAGATAGATACCTGCTTTTATGAAAATGATAAATGAAGCCGGATGGAGCAAATGACAGAAAGAGGGAAAAGTGTTATCTCTAAAAATTTAACCTCGTCCATTATCTTGTCGTGTATAGCAATTTTTCTCGAGTTTTCATCCGCTACTCCCAGCCCCTCCTTAATATTGATGTATCTTTTCTTCTTGCACTTTGTTATTAGCAAACTAGATAAGCTTTTAACATGCATTGCTCTTATAATCTTTTCTTCCTGCACTTTGTTATTTAGCTAAAATAGATATCTTTAACATGCATTGCTCTGATAATAGCAATATTTGGTACACTTTCTTGTGGTTCTGTTTTCCTAGTAAAATTTTTTCGTGTCTGCAAGAAAAATAATATCTGTTATAATACTGTATTCCTTGATTTTTGTAGTTCTATTATATTTTTAAAGTATTGATGAAGCTTGTAATGTGATATAACATTAATAGCAACATGCTAATTATTTGGCAAAATATATTTTATAAATTATTTTAGAAATATAGATATATAGTGGAAGTTTATTTTATTTATAATAACAAATTTTCCAATGTCAATTTATAGGTCACACAACTAGTTAAGAAAAGGATATGAGAGACAGCTACACATCCTGGACCTCCCAAAAGATGCAACATTAGAAGACAGGGCAAAATTTATAGAGAACGAGGTTGACATACTGCAATGAATAAAAATATAAAAAGAGAAAAAGATCTTACAGGGTGGAAGTTCAGAGAGTTGACTGAGTAAATTTCGTTGCCCTCCCTGTGGCATTTGAATGTGAAGTTTTTACTTTGTTGTGAATCATCAAGATGATGCACACCAACCCAAATCCTTTTTAAATAGAGAGCCAACCTAAATATAGGATCCACAACATTAAAATGATACAATGAATCTAGAACAGATTATCATTAATGTATTCACAACATCAGAATATCAGGAATTATTTACAGACCACAATCACCACATGTAAGAACGGAAATACGTTATAACCATAGGAGCAGCATTCCAAGAATGCCTAGGAAATGGAAACCCAAATGCACCATAAAACTCCTTTTCAGAAAATAACTAAAGTAGATTAAGTAGAAGTGTCTTTCTTAAGAAGGAAAGATTCAGTAAGTCTGTCTTTAAACATCACAATGCATAAAATGAAGGTGAGTTTATCCTCTTTCCATTATCTTGATTACAATCTTGATCAGCCTGTAACATTTATTACTTTTTCCTTTCTTGGACTTTGTTATAGATCCAATGCTTTACTAACCAAGCATCTGCAAGGATTCAGAGTTCACTGTTGATAGAAAGCTTCCTTGGTTGTCTCTCTCTTAGACTGCTGAATAAATTCAAGAAAGTCCAAAATACCTGGTAAAGACCCAGAAAAGGTGAGAAAAGGGAAAAAGAAAGTTTACAGAGAGAGGTCAAAGGGTTCGAAGAACTGGGGGAGTGTCTCATAAGATGGCTAGCTATTAAAAGAAGGCCCACGTAAGGAAGAATGGGGATTCTTGAGCAGATAAAGAAAATATTGAGCATCACAAGTGAGAATTCTCTTAGTCCCGAGTCTACGGAAACAGCCTTCCTATCTCGGCAAGGTGGGGTAGATTGCAACACCTTACCTCTCGGACCACCCACTTGTGGGTTATCATTGGGTATGCTAATGTTTATCAAAAAGAGACACTCTTTGCAATATCATCTTGCATCTCCCTATTTGGAAAACCCAACTAAGAGGTCATTTGGTAAGGTGTATAAGAATAGTGTTAAATAAAGTATATTCGTAATAATGGTATAAGTTATGCGACATTAGTTATGCTAAGATTATTTCTTAGGAACTTGTTTGGTTTGGGAGTATTTAAACAACTTATGCATTTTTAATTTAAAAAAAAAATTGTTTACAAAAATACCCTCCACATAAATGAATTGGAAAGGATGTGAAATAAAATTTGAGGGGCAATTGTGTCTTTAACCATGCAAATACATGCCGCGCTAATTCATGGTTTATCATGTATTAATTATATGTCAATGTATAACTAATGACATTGGTTGAAAAAGTATACTAAACAGGGTATTAATTATACACAAAGCTAATGCATACACTATTTTTTCTAATGCATCCTACCAAACAACCCCTAAGTGATTTACCTCCTTCTCAGGAGGCACAAGTGGCCTAAAACTTGGAGAACGAGGCTGAGTTTGTTGATTTGAGTATGTTATCAATTCTTCAACACCACGTAATTTTGTGTAATAGGAGGTATCTTATGCGAGATCAATTCTAATCTCACGGTGGAAGGAATTTTGTAAGACCACTACGTGCAATCCAAAGCCAAACTTGCATCATAGCTTGGGGAATGAAGGAGCACAAGATGGCAAAAAGAAGAAAGAAAATGGTTAATTGTGTAATTTGGCCGATCTTGATTTTCAAGGAAAAGGAAGACCACCCAATCAAGACCCTTATTCATTAAGGGTATATTTAAAATAGCCTTTCCTTTTCTTTTACTTAGTATAAATAGTAGATTTTATTTGATTTGAGTAGTAGAATTTTTCATGACTTGGAATTTGATATGTTATTCCCAGTATAGAGTTTGTCTAGCTTTGGATTGTTTCTTGTGTAGAGAAGAAGGTTGCAAGGGTAGATCATCTCCTTGAGGTCTTTTTAGAGACTAGGTGCTGCCAGTTTGTAAGTGGAGGAGCCAACGGCCGCCTTCATAAGGTTCCTTTTTTTCTTGTATCATTTGGTATCTAGAGCTAGGACTAGTGTTGTTCTTACAACCTAATCTTGCAATTTAGGTATTAAATCAAAAAATCAAAAAAAATCATAAATTTAATTATATTATTTTATTTCATACATTTTAATCAAAAAAAAATTACAAAAATTCAAAAACAATTAGGAAATTTGTGTTACTTGATTTGTTGCTAATTTCAGCCATTTTTGTGTCTAGTTAAAAAAAAATTCAAAAATTCAAAAACAATTAGGAAATTTGTGTTACTTGATTTGTTGCTAATTTCAATCATTTTTGTGTCTAGTTAGCTATCTTTTCCCTTTTTACTTGTATCATTTGGTACCTAGAGCTAGGATTAGTGTTGTTCTTACAACCTAATCTTGCAATTTAGGTATTAAATCAAAAAATCAAAAAATCAAACAATCAAAAAATCAAAAAAAAAATTCAAAAATTCAAAAACAATTAGGAAATTTGTGTTACTTGATTTGTTGCTAATTTCAATCATTTTTGTCTAGTTAACTATCTTTTCCTTTTTTCTTGTATCATTTAGTATCTAGAGCTAGGATTAGTGTTGTTCTCACAGCTAATCTTGGGATTTAGGTATTAAATCAAAAAATCAAGAAAAAAATTCAAAAACAATTCAGAAATTTTATTACGATTTGTTTTTTTGGCACTAATTCTTGTTCCCTAGTGTTTTGAGTCCTAGATCTTAGATCTCTCTGAAATTTGAGTTGTGGACTCTTCTACCATTAAACACTTAGAGCTTGAAGACACAAGAAATTTGCAATTGGGTTTCATTGGTGGAGCTTGATTTGTGGCTTAGTTTTGTAACATAATACTAAACGTTAGGCGATTTGGGTTGTGAAGAGCTTCAACCATTGAAGAATTTGAAGGTTTGAAGACTTTATGAAAATTGTAATTGGGTCATGTTGATTGGTATTGAATTGGAGCTTAATTCTAATTGAGTTTTGTTCTCTACATCAAGGGGAACATAATCCTAAAGTTTGAAGCGATTTGGAGTTGTAGAGAAGCTTCTACCATCGAAAACTTTGAAGGTTTGAAGACTTTATGAAAAATGCAATTGGGTCTTGTTGATTGGTGTTGAATTGGAGCATAATTTTGATTGGGTTTTGTTCTCTAGATCAAGGGGAAGAAAATCCAAAATTTTGAGGTGATTTGAAGAAGTTACGATCAGTTTTGTTCATGTTTT
Source organism: Datura stramonium (assembly GCA_018107945.1). NCBI lineage: Eukaryota > Viridiplantae > Streptophyta > Magnoliopsida > Solanales > Solanaceae > Datura > Datura stramonium. The sequence continues at coordinate 38,297 of JACEIK010009725.1, read as the reverse complement.
TGAAGACCTTCATATCTTTAAGGTGAAAGAAGACCAAAAGTGTTTGATCCATCTTCTCTTTAAAATTTGTGGCAACACATGTAGTGGATCCACTTGTGAAATTATTAGTTGAAAAAAAATCGAACTTGAAAAAAATGCAGATTTGAAAAAGAATTAAAATATATTTCCGTGGACTGCCACATCAGCAGCATCTGCCACGCGGCTGCCAAATCAGCAGCCACCTCAGCACCCACCCAGCTCAGCCAGCAGCAGCAATTAAAGCAATTTCCATGCCGGACGCCATGTAGTGCCACATCAACGACACCTGTGCGCCAACGCAGTGCCACGCAGGCGCCAACCTGCACCAGTCAGCACAGCAGCGCGGTCCTTCCCCACTCACAGCCACGCGCACGAGGCATGCAACTTCAGAGAGCAACCTGCGGATTTTTGGCTTTTTGGCCAAAAGTTTTCTAAATGTTAGGACTTTTTGGACCCCAAATTTTCTAAGTGTCCAAACTTCATGGTTCTTCTTCCAAACTCATTTTTCTTTCAATTTCTACACTAATTAACACTTTAATTACTTATTAATTAGTTCTTTATCATTTTCATCCCATTGGTTCCCAAAATAACTAGTTAACATCAAGTAATTCATCCTACTTTTTGTTACTTAGTTTTTTTAAATCCGATTTTTCGTACTTCTTCTTTTACCATTTTCCTTCTTTATTCTCGTTCAAACTTCTTGATTCCATTCCATTAGCTTGAGCCTTCTTCAGTCAACAAAAATCCATTCTAGACCTCAAGTAGGGTGGACACTTGTAACTCAACGGATTACACAAGCTACAATTCTTAATTATTAACGGTGAGGCATATAAGGTAGAGCATTCCTTGAAGCGATTTTGAGTTCTTTTCACTAACATAACACGTTTGCTTGCTTTGATTTTATGTCTTCAATAGGTACGAATGTCAATGGGAACCCACTTTGAATGATGTGATGAACATGATCTCCGCCTTATCTTTCAACTTGGCGGTTGGTGACATAGATAATCGCTTGGCTGGACCTTGAGCTCTGAGATAGAGACTCTTCTTTTACTCCTTCTGTCCTACCATGGGCAACCAAGTGGAGTTTGTCATGATTCCTCTTGCTCGATATCACCTCGAACTTTTAATAGGATGTCCTATCCCCACTGTCCTACACTCAAATACTATCTTCTACCACTCCATTACCTAATACTACCCTACCATATATACCTCCACCACATCCACACATATGCCTTTTCCTCCACCAAATACCGCCTTCAATTGACATGTCAGAGCCACTTTGAAATGTCAACCTTTGGAGTGGTGAATTCCATGAGGAACTCCACGAGGAGTTCGATGATGTTACCAATGATTTAACTACCAAATGAGGGGATCACACATGAATTTTCCAAGGTCCTCACTTAGTGGAGAAGGTCGACATGGTCTATCCCTCAAATGGATATTCCACACGAAGTGATGGCCACCTTGGCTGGTTATCATGATAGACTTGTCCAAGGTAATCAAGTTGAAAAGCTTATTCCCCCACTTCCTCCAAAGGAAGAGTGGTCACTTCTTTCTCGCCCTCTTACATGCTTCAAATGTCCGAGGGCTTTGGCCATGGGTGGCGAGTGCCCCAGCCGTGGGGTCGTTGTCATCGTTAGTGGCTCCTCCTTATAATGACTTAATGTTGTTGAGGAGGTTGACATTGAGGATCCTCAAGATGAGGAATGTGAAGAAGGTTGGGATTCCTTGTGGAGTAACCAAGCGGGCCTTGTTAATCAGTATATGCCTCAAGAAGAGATAGTTCAATGTGTGCAATGAAGTGAACTATGATACGAGAGGCTATGGATGAGCAAGTGATCTTCAGGTACGTAGCTACGATTAACACTTCCACTGTTTCCAATGAACCAGAGGTATGGTATTAGCTTATTGTGTGCTTAATGATTCTCTCCCGTCTTGAATAATGTTGATGTTGGTGCCCAAACATTAGTTGATCTTTTCGATGACCCAGTTAGTTCTTCTTGCAAAGATGGTTGTGTCCATCTAGTGTTAGCACATATGTATTGCCATGCTCTTACATTATCATGTGATACTTTGTTTATCACCTTACTTTGAATGATGACATTGTTCTTTTTTAGAATGAAATTGCATGCTTCAACTCTTCATCTACATTTGATTGTTCTCTCTTAAAGTACAATGTCTTTGATGGTGAGGAGATCATATCTAATATCGCGCATAGTGTTGTTCAACATGATAGTGGTGTAGCTATCCTTGGATATAGCATCACGATAAATGTCATTATGGAATGTTGATGATGAAAGTGATGATTATGATCCTAGCCAAATTACTTGGCTTTTGAGTGTTCCAATTGTTGATAATTTGCTTGATGATATTTTTGTATCTATGGTGCTCTTACATATGGGGACACTTTGAATGAAGTTACCTTGTTCGACACCTTTCTTTTAGTATCTCTTTACTTATGATGATACTCATGCTTGCATTGAGGCTTGCCTTGTGAGAGAAGGGTTTTTGTTGAGACAATTGGTTGTGGTTTGGCCAAAATGGATGGATATCGTTTCCTTTGACCGGTAGCCCTTTGAGTGTATGTCCATGTTGGTTTGGCCTAATTACACTTATGCTTGCTCCTCATTCTATTTGGTGCTTCTTCTCTATGCTTTGCAAGGTTTGGGTCGAGACGAATGTTTTCAGAGAAATACAGTCCAACGGGGCCCATGCTTGGATCACAACTTGGGGATGAAGGTGCACTGAAGATGGCCCAAAAAAGGAAGAAAATAGCTAATTGGTAATTTGGCAGTCTTGATTTTCAAGGAAGGAGACCACCCAAACAAGGCCCTTATTCATTAAGGGCATATTAGTAATAGCTTTTCCTTTTCATTTACTTAGTGTAAATAGTAGTTTATTTTACTTAGGTATTAGGGTACCATGACTTGAAATTTTATATGTTATTTTGAGAGTAGAAGGCTTGTCTAGCTTTGGATTATTTCTTGTGTAGGAAGAAAGGTTGCAAGGGTAGATCATCTCCCTTAGTCTTTTAGAAGTGGATGCTACTTGATTTGTGAATTGGAGGTCATTGTGCCTTCACACAAGGGTTGAAATAATTTCAATCATGTTCGTGTCTGATTAGCTGTCTTCCACCTTTTTCTTGTATCAAGTTTGTCATCATTAAGAAAGGACCTTGACTCTCTAATTCAAAGTTTGGTGGAACACTTAAAAACAAAGGTAATAGCACTCTTTTACATTGTTCTTTTATTTGTTCATCCTTAGTTTGATATAAGAAGGAATATGTATCAGCTCAATATATTAAGCTCTAAGATCACTCAACTAATCCCTCTATGGAACTCTGGGATTTTTATAAGGTGGGCAAAAGATAAGAGATTTAACGAGACTACAAGAAGGTACTAGATTATGCAACAACAGAACTACACTATAAAATAGCTACTCACCAAGAAACCTTGTTGATCAGGGAAGGCAGCTAAACACCGAGTCTGATACTTCCAAGGGTGAGATTATTCTCTTGAACTCAGTCGCCAACGAATTTTAAGGAATATAAACTTTTAGCATAGGAAATTCTAGCAATATGTGGATGCTGCAAAATGATTAATACTTGAATATCCAACAACAACAAAACTTCAATATGTATAAATTTGGCTTTCCTAACTTTTCCTCAAATCTAAATATAGTATCCTTATGTTTTGTCTATATTTCCTTTTTTAGTTGGTAAGTAGCCGGGAAAAGAAAACATGGACCAAAACCTATGAAATTGATGTTATAACATTCCAAATGATTATTTTGGTTAACACGCAAGCCTTCAACTTCAAATTTTTCTGAACTAAAAATGCTCTCAAAAGGTTTACAAATATATATGACACCCTTTCATCAAACATAGAGTTTGGATATATTAACACTTTATTTAATATTATACAATATTGCTAGTTTTATCACTCTATCCGTAGAGGACTTGGTCCCTACAACTCCTTTGGGCCATGATAAAAAATAGTTGACTACCAAAATTGTAGAAACACCAGAATTGACAACAAATTAGTCTCTCCAGTAAAATCATAAAATGACGAATAACTGTAGCAGTAAACTGCAACAGCTGGAAGGTACTTTTAGTGCAGTTAATATCTTTGGATAGGGCAGACTCCGCTAAAAACTTCGTTCCTGCCCTTTTCGGTTGCCTCAAGTCCTGATTGTACAAATTATTTTTCAACGGGAATATTAATTTTAATAATACCGCTGCTGTCCTGATTCTACAATTTTCGGGTTGAAGTAATGGAAACTGGAAAAAATCCTGTGGCGGAATTGCCAAGATTGGAAGGCGGAAGAATTAATGGCATTATGCAAGCAGTTTGCAGGAGTAAAACAACACACTGACAGTAGATAAAATGAGATGGATTGAGTGAAGAAAGAGGCTTTTCCACTGCTCAGGCTTGCCAACAAAACTTGATCAGTTTTGGCAACAGTGGGAATTGGCGAACAAACAAAAGCCCAGACAAAGTAGCTTGCTTCAGTTAGACAGCTGGAGCTTGCTTTACTCAATAGAATCTAAAACAAAGAGAGGTTTTATGCCTTACACTCATAGAGATGCATACATAAGTTGGTGCAGGTGGAAGGTGAGCAAATTTGATTAGAAGAATATGTGTCATACTATTCCCGGCAGCATTCTGTGGACCTCCCCGAAGGACAATCAGAGATCTTACGAAGGAGTAATTCACCCCCATTCCCTCTTTGAACACCAGTTCTTGAAGCATTTATATTTTTGGTGTAAATTCACATATGAAAATGGTATAGATGATCTTTTTGGATTTGATTAGCTCCTTAAGCTTGCATAGGGGCTTCAGTTTGGCTTTTTAATCTACTTCATCTTCAGAATGCATCTTGTTTTAAAAAGATTCTTGATTTCTATATCCAAAGAAGATAAAACATTAATGCACAAAAACGGTTGCACAAAAGCATTTAATCTCTAATAAAGGAACTTCATAAAACTATCTTATAAACAATAAACTGCTTATTTAGGAGTTGCGGACAAAAGTAAAAAAGCAATAACATTAGAAAGAATCTCCATTAAGCTATAAAATAAATTTACAATGAAAACATCACATAATAGTACAGTATGTATTGACAGCCAACACTACCAATTAGCTAAGATATTGATAACCTAATTGCTCACATGTACGAAATCTAGCAGCTAAAATCTGTTCAATGACTTGAATAATTCCATCAAACATGGGAAGTAATACCTGAGGATTCTGCAAATTGAAAACTATAAGATTTCTATCAGCTGTGCCAGCAGCCATCAGAATATTTCACTGTAAGTGCATAACCCAGCGCTCAGAAGTTATTGGACATGTGCGAAGTTGGCTGTCTCAAATCCCAGTACCTGCAAGAAAATTGTGTCAGGATTACAATGTTAACTACAGTTAATTACAGAATTCTGGCACTGATAAACATGATTTTTCTGTTAAAGAAATAGAAGCATTAGCATATTCAACCCCCCCCAAAAAAAAAAAAATAAGAACCTTAGAGAAACGGTTACTAGGTTGCCTACATATAGAGAGTAATGACATTGTAGCAGGAGTAGAATTAAGCCCACCCTACAAAGATGGACTATTTTGAGTAAATTAACGCCAAAAAACTTATGCTTTACTACATGAATCATCTTTTTGACTAACAAAACGATAGTTGAAACTCCAACTATCAACCAGCTCTCTTTTCATAAAAACTCACACTTTGCAGCTCTCTCTTCCAACTATCAATCAGTCAATCCAATCTTTTCCTCTTGAACTGGAAGGGATATCAAATCCTGGCTAGGTGACCAGGGATTCTCCGGTCCTAATTCCGTATTTTAATGGTAGTTTTTGCTTTTAAGATTGGGGTTCAAGAAGACACCTTTTGAAATATGATTCGAGAAGACCAGTGGCTAAAATAGAAGGAGATGTCAGTAAAAATAGTGCATTCGGTGGGTCAATTTCATACAAAGAGAGTTACAGATAGTTTGACAAGGTTTGCTTTGAGTGTTCTCTGAGATATTTCTTTGGTGGTGATAGCAGCTAAGCAATTCTCCCATCTACTATTTGCAGAATTGTTTAATTTTCCTTCACCGCATATCTTCCGAGTTCTGACTCTGTGCAATCGTAATTGTTAGTATTTCAGGTTTTGTCAAGAAGCCTTACGTTACCTGGTGACTGAGGAGTGACATATGCCCAGGATAATTGGTTTAGTTATAGTTCCGTCCTAAGTTCCAGTTAACAATGTAATATGTGACATTTGTTAATTGCCATTGAATGAACAGTTTTGGTTGCCTAAATTCATCTTTTCTTGATTACAGTTGATATTTTCAAACCAGATTTGGGTTACTGCATTTCTCAACCAGTGAAATTCATCTATTCTTGATTTTGTACCAGTTGATGTTTTCAAATCAAGTGGGTTAATGCATTTAAGCAGCGATAGTATTTCATTTATGTCTATAAATATTACAATTTATCTCAAATGATAACTTTTTCTTTTTTAAGTTAAGATTTTCCCTGATATTTGTTGATATAATATTTAATTACTTTTTTATTTGAATCGTATATTTATTATGTTTAAGTATAGATAAATTTACACACATTCACATGATGATGAACAAATAGTCTTAATCATTGTTTGACCAGATCTACGAGATAAAATCTTAATATTCGGATGTGTACTAAGATTCCAGCCATCTTAATTATAATACTCGCCGTCCCAATTTATATGGCACTGTTTGACTTTGGCATAAAGTTTAAGAAACAAAATTTGAAGATTTTAAAATTTGTTGTTTACCTTTGTGTGGCTATAAATCATTTTCATTAAGGGCAAAGAGGAATTTAAAGTTAAAGTGTTTCCAATTATAGAAAGGTGACATTCTTTTTGGAAGGACTAAAAAAGAAAAGTGTATACATACCAATTTGGGCAGGAGTATAAAAATGGCCCCTAAGATGGATGTTTTTGATAAAAGCGATATGCAGCAAATCAATTTCAAATTCCACCACCTCAAAGTCTTATCCCAGCTTCCTGTGACTAAGAGATTCATCTCTGGGATCCAAGCCAATTCCTTGACAGGAGCGTCATGCATGGCTACTGTGCAGGTTGACGAGCTACCAGATAACGGCCACATTTTCACTTGCTTGTCACAACCTCAGAAGACAGTTGTTCGTCATCCTTCCCTTGAGCATAAAACCTGCCAGAAATATATTGTATAGCTAATAAATTCAAGTCATACGGCAAAGTAAATTTACCAGCCAATGCCGATATCACCGGCTGTTCATGTGAAATAGAGGCCTTGGGTACAGTTCCAACGTTGGTTCCACTTCCCATTACTTCCCAACAGCGTACCTAGTAAAGTAAAGCTCACAGAATAAGATTGATTTCCAGTTCCACCAACAAACAAACCATCTAGAAATAGAAGAGGCAGTTGTACCTTAATACTATTCCACCCCCATTCAACAGACTAAAAGAACTTCCTAAACATCTTTGTGTCTCTATACTACACCTACTCCACCTTAGCCCCTTATCTCATATTTTGACTCAATCATTTTAAGGGATCGTTTGGTAGGCAGTTAGAGTTATGCGGGTATTAGTAATACATGAATTGGTTATGAGGGATATGCGGAAATCTATGTATTATTTTATGGAGGGATTAGTTATGAAGGGTTTAGTTATTCGTGTATAACTTATTCCACCTTCTATCTACATAAGATAATAAGATTCTCTCATAACTTATACATGTATTAGTTGTACAATTTCTAAATTACCAAACCAGGACACTTGTATATTTTATACATGAATACCTTCTAACTAGCTACCAAATGTGGTATTACTTATGCGGAATTTAATACCTAAATTCACCTTTAAACGACTACCAAAACGACCCCTTAGAATACTATTCCACCTCGAGGGTTTGCCTTCACTAATAAGCAATTAAAAAGCTATTTAAAAAATGCTACATATTGGGTTTTCCATGATTTCCTGTCACCCTTAATTATCACACTTACATATTAGATTCAAAAGTAAAGTTATCTATACAAGATATCTAAAGTTCTAGTAGCTTCTACGACATTATGTGAACAACCTATTTGGTCAGAGTACAACAGGGATTACTTTGGTTGGAGCCTCGAATGCTTATCAAATGTTTTTCATGCTCAAAAATATATCAATCAACTACACCTCAATCTCAACCCGGTTCGGTTCAACCACATATGAATCCTTATATATTCCCGTCTATTCAAGTCCATTTCTTTCCAGTACTAAATAATTTATCTTTTAAAGCAAATTAGGGTTACCTATATTTCACAGTTATCCTACTCAAAAATTAATAAGACCCATAAATATTTTCTAGAGAGGCTTAAAAAATCAATGGAAAGCAAACCAACCTGGTTATCCCATGATAGCAACTAGAAGATTAATAGCCTTAGGACTGAAACAGAGCGATACAGAATCAGCAGGAGGTTGTTGAACCTTTCGAGTATATCACCCAAAATGTTACATATAAATTTCAAGCATGAGGAGAAAAACAATACCCTCAAAATGAATAGAAATATCATTAGTGATAGAACAGGAAAATTCGCATTTAACTTTTAACAACTAAAACTTTGTATTCCCTCCGTCCCCAGAAGAATTGGTATGGCGGTCTAACACAAGTACAAATGCCAGCGAATATACATTCATATACAAGAACTTTATAACAAGATAAAAACTAAGAATAACAATTATGAAAGTCTGAAAAATGGAAATCAACGGAAACACTTGTTTGACTTCCCAAGCGAAGTTGGAATAAATTAACAAAAATTGATGAAAAAATACCTCGGTAGACTTATTAGGATTTGTGTTGGCAGAAGCAGCGGCGCCGAATATCGACATTGAAGCTGTTTATGGTCAGCTACAATGAACACAGAGACAAAAGGATTGGATGAAGCATTCAGAATAAAAATTCACAGGAAATAAAGAGAATGGTAGAAGAAGATGTGTAACACTGATAAAAGAAAAACCTAGGGGAGTAGTATTTGATTTAGAGAGGATTCAATCAGTGTAAACTGTAAACCTTATTATGTATTTCGAAATGAGCGTATACTTTAAGCGAAGGCGAGTGTTTACCGACTCTCTTACCTCCTATTTTTGTTCTCTCCTAAATACAAAGTTATACCTGTGAGAGAAATATACTTCGGCCAAAATAAAAATCTTTATAATTGATTCAACTTTTTTCCTTCCTTTAAAAAATATTATAATAGATAAAATTATTATTGTATTTTTATATAATTATTATTTTTTATTATTTTCATCACTTAATTTTATGATATTAGATTTTTATTTATGACATAATGTAAATGTACAAAAAGAATAATTCGTCAGTTTTTATTTCTTTTTGATAATTACAAATTTATTTTACCTTAATTTATTATCTTAGATTTGTTACTTATAGCATAACTCTTTTTGTATCTTTTAAAAAATTAAATAAACAAAAAGAAAAGAAAAGCCTTCCACAAAAATTGTTTCCTTTTTTATTTGAATTTTTTCTTTTGCTTTTGATGATAGGAAATTTTACTAAAAGTTCTTTTCTTTCTTTTTTGTTGATTTAGTCATGAAATGTTTTCTTTTCCTTTTTGATTAAAAAAATTTTTTTATTTTTTTTATTTTTTTTATTTTTTTTATTTTTTTTAGTTTTTTTATATTTTTTATGTTTCTTCTTTTTCTTTTTATCTTTAATTAAAAGGATTTAAAATTGCATAATTTAATTTATCAACTTCCACTAGATCAATACCTTTAATTCAATCTCAATCTTGTGTATTTTCATTGTTAATCTATTTTTTTTCTTTTTTCATGTTATGAATTTTTTTATATTATGGATTTGAAAAAACACAATAATGTCCTTTATGCCAACTCGGCTTGTTTGTATTCAAATAATTTAACTTTCGGATTGTCTCCTTTCGTTGAGGCTAATATTGATATTATGTTATCTCCTTCAATTGAGTCTTATATTGATATTATGTGATTTAGATTTGTGTTGGCCCCCAGAACTAACATTTTCATTTACTCATACATTCACAAGTTTGAGCTATTTAGGTAACATAATTTCTTTATCTCATAAAATAAATTTTCAATAAAATTATAAATTATTATAATTATAACTCTTGTGCACAATTTATTTTGAATAATATTGCAATGGAATGCGAAAAGTTTCATGAACAAAATTATGTCAATTAATAACTTAAGGCAATATGATTCTCATTGGATGATAAAAAGTCTTAGTAATTAGAAAGCGGATTAGTAAAGTATAAAAAAATAAAGGAAGACACATGAATAACTATAGCATTAAAGATTGTGACGAGGTAATAATTATTTTAGTTTTATATTATCACGACCCAAATGGTGTGATTGGCACCACACAAATTTCTCCCGGTGGTGCCAACTAATTACCCAATCTCAATAGTCATACAACTAAAAATAAGCCTTCTAAAGACCATGATAAATTAACAAAAAATGATGAAATTTCTCTATTATATCCCTAGAAACTAAAAGTCATTGCACTTGAGGACATTTATTGAACGAGTTTAAAGAGGAATAAATTAAGAAAATCAACAAGTGAATAATACGAATAAGGCAATGTACGTGAAAGTGGAATTATAGTAGCATGTCCGGATAAAACACCTTCGATATCTTGTTGCTTTGCTTTCTGAGATGGGAGTTGAGAGAAATTATCACGGATCACGATGCACTCAAAAGAAGTGCGAGTAGCAATGACATAATGTATTGTAGGCACCATCGGCCGACCTTAGATAATAACGAATATATAGTAAAATATCAACATGCATTCAACAATTACTCAATCTACAAACCTATTCCTAACAATGTTCGGAGTAAGCTCTAAGTTGTCCTACACAGATTGGAGTCTTCTTGTAGCGGGGATAGGGTGCGTGTCGGCGGTCTTGCCGCGGTAAGAGTACCCTTTGCAGGCCCGGTGCTGGCCAGAGGCGTGCTCGGCAGGCATCAACTGTCTTGATCGAGTTTACACCCTAGCCCAGTAACGCAGGACAAAAAAGGAACTACTGAGCTCAAGTCGACCCATGGCATACTCATGGCATAACATAACAATATAAATAGCTAATAGAAATCATAGCGACGGAAGCTAACTGTAAGGATTCAAATGTAAAAAACTTGAGACATAGTTTAACAAAACTTTAATACATAGGCGAATGCGACTACACATGTGCAAAGCCTCTACTAAGCGTGAGTTCTTTGGGACGGGTCCCGGCTAACCTAAAGTAATTGAAATATAACTTAAATAAGAACATAGACCCCGTCCTCGAGAGATGAGGACTCACCTGATCCGAGATGGAAGAAAGAGGCGTGTCTGCACGAGGTGGTCACAGGCACTTTAATCTATATCATGAAACGATATAGCACATAAAGTACTTGGAATGTATTGAGCATGAGGGAAACGTAAACAAACTAAACATACAAGAATACAAGAAGAAATAAACTGAATACATCGGCATGATTTAGAATGCAACAAGCCTCTTAGACACATACACGTATCAACATGAAACTCTCATTTGGAACTCATATTATGAAGCCTCATCAGCTCACATGCATAAAATTCAGTGCGAACATATAATGAGGCCCCAGAAGTGAAAGGCGATATCATACAACATCTTGGATCTGTGATAACTGAGGTTGCATTATGCTATATCTATTTTAAGCGAAGTCTAAACTATATGGGCAGAGTCAAATTGATAACATAGACTAAAGGAGTCATTCTTTGTTATGGAGAGTCCAAAATGAACTAGGGAAACATTCTCGGCTATGAAGAGTCGACTGAACTAAGGAGTCATTCTTTGTTGTGAAGTCCCAAGCTGAACTAAAGGAAACATTCTCGTCTATGGAGAGTCCCAGTGACTAAGGGCAACATTATCGGCTATGGGGTCACACATTGACCAAGGGAAACATTCTCGGCTATGGAGAGTCCTGGTGAACTAGAACTGGGGTCTTTTGATCCAATATTATAATGCAGTCGATGCTACTACAACTAATCAGAAATATGAGCATTTATTGATTTCATCATACAACACTCATTTAGAAAGGATTAGGGCTACTTTCTACTAACAACAAGCCCAAAAGTTTGATGAATCATTCTCATGCTTTATCTTCGTAATTCATATCGTCATGATTGGAATATCTCAAAGGAACGTTTTGAAAAGGTATATAAGACTGGACACTTTAATTTTATTAAAAATTATAATATTAAAACCTATGAATCTACAGTCACTATTAATATGTCTATTGAGACTATTAAACTATTAGCGACTAAGAAGACATTAACGGTATAGGAGAAACTATAAGTTTCTTCACATAGGACTTGTCAGTTGCGGTTAAACCGTTGTATCGATTAGTCTTAGGCGTGCCTATATGTCTTCTATTAAGAGACAATAGGCTACTAAGCTGATGATTCATTGTGCTTGAGTATTACAAAGTAACCTAGCTAATGGCCCATTATATTTTAGCATTATCCCAATTTTTCTATAGATATTAATGATCAAAATGTTATAAGATATCCTAACATTAAATATTTAAAACAAAAAATATGAATAGCAAAAGAAAATACAAGAGAAATAGCCATAATGTCACAGTATATTACGGGCTAATGAAAATTACCCTAGCTCCAAAAGCAAAAATGGTAAGTAACGAAAGGGGTTACCATGTTTATGAAAGCCAATCACAATCACAACAATATTTTCGTCCCAAAAATGATAAAATGAGATGATGTGTTAGTAAAGGATAATTGACATTTTGACTCCATAACGGAGCATGCAATTGAGGAAGAAAATTCAACCATTGAAGCGAGTAATACAATTTTCGGATGGATCTAGATTAAATTTCGAGATCCCAATCCTTTAGTCATGCTTCTTCAAGTAAAGAATGTCCTTTTCGAGACCTTCATTTTCAAAACGCCGGAAGAAAAGGAGTAACACTTGAAGACGTAGAGAAAAAACTAAAGGAGTAGATTTCCCTGAAACAATTCCTAAGGTTGAATGAACTTAGAATTACCAAAAGAACAAGTCCACGGCTAATGAAATGCTAGAATGGGAGCTCTTTATGCATGATTAGATACGTAGGAGTTCGAACTAGACTTTGAATATTTAGATAAGCTCTGGTTAGATCTAGAAAATAGCATAAAAGGCAATGGCATGCAGAAAAATATTCATTAAAGTAAAGATTGCTCGATTAGAAAAAAATGGTCTTGTAGATATAGAAGGATGAGGTGCAATATGAAATTTCTTTAAATGGTTTGAGTCGGGGAAAATTGGATGATCAAAAGAAGTCATTGAGCATGATTGTTAATAAATGGCATACCAAAACTAAGGTGGTTGAGTCTATAATTCCCCCACTAGAGGAAGTTAGTTTACCAATAGATGGTAGAATTTATCACGGCTACACCTTTAAAATTGATATAGTAGACACCATGGTGATCTAAGAATAAAAGATATAAATAGATTAATTCAATAAAACAATTACACTAAACTATGCGTAGTCTCTAATCGAATCCTTAAGGCTGATAATAAATCAATTTTCAAGGATAAACCTACCCCTTCCTACAATAATAAAAAATAAAAAACCCGTCCAATATTTAAATTACGAATTTTCCAAAGATAAATTCCCCAAATTTCCAAGAAAAATTTGAAATCACGGATGATCTTATGAAAAGATTAATGAAAAGTTAAAGGCTGAATTAAAATTAAGAATGAATTAAAATTAAAGGATGAATTAAAATTAAAAAGATGATAAGGTCATAAGAACAATATCCGAAAAAATTAAAATGCGACATTAATAAGTTAAGCTCTTAATATTCCATCAAAAAGAATTATTAAAACCCTCATTCCCGAATATACGGTATGAAGAAAATGAATTTTATCTCATACTTCACACTGGAAATGAAATTGTTAGAATATTGATGGACTTACGGGAGCATCGGATATACAACAAGTTACATGAAATGGGGATGGCCATTACAGCCTATAAAATGAAAAACTGCACGAATAAACAAGTTGCCACTCCTAATTATGTCTGGATTTACGGGACATTAAAATATTGGTGGGATAATTATCTATTGAAGATAATAGACACTAGTGTAACAAATGCTACATCCATCACTCAAGTTATTAAATGAATCTACAGGACAAACTTTTTGAAAATCTATGCGTAAGAGACGCTACCGCTACCTTAATTTATAGTATAGCAAACATTTTATAGGAGAACCTCAGCTTTTCAAGATAGGAGTTAGACTTTCTAACCTATCTTGCCCAAGTTAGATGATTTTAGATGGTATAAAGATATGTATTCCTCAACAAGGTTATGGTTAGAGAAGGAAATTTGTAGTCATGATTATTGGAAAGAAAAATTCATAAGTGGTTTACCAACATTATTAGTGAAAAGGTTAGAATTAAAATTAAAAGAAGATTTGATGGAAAAATTCCTTATAGCCAGTTAACCTATGGTGACCTTATAAGTTTTATAAATGTCACGGGACTTGAATTATGTACAGATCTGAAGCTTAAAAATCAACTTAAAAGGATAATAAAATATCCAAAAGGAAGCCAAGGAAGCTTTGTCAAGATTTTGGATACATCAAGTTGTCACGCCCGCTTCAAAAGAGGCATTTCAATGAAAATTAAAAGAAGACACAAGCACTATAAAAAAAATTAAAATCCCATCATTACAGAAAAAAGATTTAAAAGGCACAAACAAGAAGCCAACAAAGGTGGCTTTCAAGGAAATAATTTTAAGTGTTGGAATTGTGGAATATTTGGCCATAGGGCTAAGGATTGTAAGGTCCCTAATAAAAAGAAGGATAAGATCAATATGTTAGAACTTGAGCGAGAAATAAAAGATAGATTATATTCTATTCTTGATGAATATGACAATAATTCTTCCCCTGAAGAAGTTTCAGTGATGAAGACCGGCAATATAGCATATAGTTCTGACAATAGTGACTCAACTAATCATTGTGGATGTCTGGGCAATCACTTTGTGATAGCCACTCGGTAAATGTCATTACCAATAAATACAAGAAAATCTTCTTTGATTATATATAAAAAAAAACCTCTACTTTTAATTTATGATTATAAGATTTAAAAATAAAAATATTTAATAGAATTAAAAAATATAGTTCTTAACCAACAACATGACAAAGAAATAATTGAGCCTTTTAATATGAAAAACGTACTAAATAAATTTAAAGAAAAAAGGTCTAGTACAACGGTACAAGATCTTCAAACCAAATTATTACATATTAAAAATGAAGTCAAAGAAGTTAAGCAAAGACTTAACAAGTTAGAAACAGATGCCCTTGCTAATAAGCTATTAAATGAACTAGAACCAATGCGAAATTTGAATTGTATCGATGGGAACCGGGAGAAACATCAAATTAGAAAAGGTGAAGAAGAAGATGAGTCTCTAGGGATCCCTCTAGAGTAAATCGGGAGTAAAAACTATTACAATAGTTAAAGCCCATACCTATCATTGGTTATAATAAAAGTACACTATTCACAAAATTGCATTATTAGACACGGAGTGCGGAGACCAAAGCTGCATTATTGAAGGGAATAATCTCTACTAAGTACCTTGAAAAAGTATTCTCATGACGGTGAAAAGACTCAAAATAAATTATAAACTCCATAAGGCACATATGCAATATGGGGAATATGCTTTATTAATGATTTTGTAATAACTAAAAGACTCTCAGCCGATAATATTAGGCACCCCTTTATATGCAAATAAAATCCTATTCCTGATTTAGGCGACATCCTGTGCTCTGAGAGCGGATATCATTTTCCTACCTAAATAATATGTCAAAAGAAGAAAGTGAATTTATAAAAGAAAAAACTATCTTTAGAATAAATCTTCTTTCCCAACAAATAAACTATACCGAGATAAAATTTAAACGGATTGAATCAGCTTTAAAAAGTCGAAGGTAGAAGCTAAAATTAAAAGCCTACAGAATTCATAGAATGAAGAGACTGTTTGAGAATTTCCTGTACCTTTTGGAATTAGGAAGAACCATATTATTGAGTTACCATATATTGAGGGATTCAACGAAAGAATATCCCTACTAGGGCAAGACCTATTCAAATGAATCGGGGAGTTAATGAAATTTTGTAAAAAAAGAAATCAATGATTTGCTTGATAAAAAAGATTATTAGACCTTCTATGTCACCGTGGAGTTGTTCGGCATTCTACGTCAATAATAGTGCGGGAAAAGAAAGAGGGCCCCAGGGGCTGAGTCATTAATTATAAGCGCAACAAGTTTTAAAATAGATCGGTATCGTACTTGATAAAAGAGATCTTAAAAGAACTTATAAAGCTAACATTTATAGTAAGTTCGATATGAGTCGGATTTTAGCAAATACAGATAGCATAAAAAGATAAATATACAACAACTTTTAATGTACCTTTGGTACAATATGAATGGGATGTAATGCCAATTAGATTAAAAATGCCTGCCGTCTGAATTTCGAGAATATAATGAGCAAACATCTTTAATCCACATAGTCATATTTCTATAGTTTACATAGATGATGTTTTAATATACTCAGAAGATATAGATCAACACTTCAAACATATCAAACCTTTTTAAAAGTTTTAAGCAAAAGCAATTAGTAATTAATGTTAAAAAATTAATTATTCAGTGCTATTAGATTCCTTGGTCATGACTTATATCAAGGGAACCTATAAACCTTAATTTATAGAGCCATAGAATTCTCATCCAAATTTCCAGATGAATTAATTGATAAAACTCGGCTTCAAAGATTCTTAGGAAGTCTCAATTATGTTACTTGATTGTATTCCAAATATTAGGCAAGTTTGTAAGCCTCTTTATCGGCGTCTTAAGAAGGATCCGGTCCCATGATTAGAACAAACTAAAGTCAAAAAATAAAATCAATAGTTCAAAAACTTCCATGCCACAAGGCCACACACATCAGAGGCATTCATGATAGTAGAAACTAACACCTCGAACATAGGATATCGAGGCATCCTTAAACAAAAAATCTCCCTAGAAAACCCCGAACAATTAGTAAAGATTCACTTCGGGAATGGAATAATACCTCGAAAAATTACAGCACCATTAAAAGGAAATTAAGCTGTAGTGTTGCCATCCTACAAGACAATCTAATAAATAAAGAATTTTTACTACGAGTAGTACATAGAAAGCAACCAAGAGGTTTTACAAAAAGATGTAAAAATCTGGTTTCTAAAAAAATATTTGCCAGATGGCGGGCTTTGTTATCCATCTTTGATTTTCAAACCCGAGTTTAAAGCTTTAAATAATTCTCTCCCAGTTTTTTGACTAGGAGTTTCTACAGGGAACTAAATGAGACCAGGAACACGGTATAAGGCCCTTGAGGCCTCCATTTGACTTTTCAAACCGGAAAGAAATAATGAAAAGACCCTTCAAGGAGGAAAAGCAAAACCGGGAAATAAATATTCGGATTTTGGCGGGAATTCCCATCTTTGCCAAGCTACCTTCCGTCTTATTAAAGGAACCCATAACCGGTCGGACAGATTACAACCATTAGGCTCATTTTAAAGGAGACTCTTCATCGGGCGACAAAACTATCTCTATCCAAATGAAAACGCTAGCAAAATGGAAGCCACCAGAGACATACTCTCGAGCGGTTACGCGCTGACTCCTAAAAAAGAAAATAAGAGAAAAATATTCCAAATAAACAGCGGTTTTAAGCTAGCAGTTTTTACGAATACTTGCCATCATGCATTTTTATTATAATAATTCTTTTTGATGGAATATTTAGAGCTTAACTTATTAATGTCGTTATCAGACTTTTCGGATATTATTCTTATGACCTTATCATCTTTTAATTTTAATTCATCCTTTAATTTTAATTCATTCTTTAATTTTAATTCAGCCTTTAATTTTCATTAATCTTTTCTATAAGATCATCTGAGATTTCAAACTTTTCTTGAAATTTGGGAATTTATCTTTGGAAAATTACAGTAATTTAAATATTGGATGGATTTCTAATTTTCATTATTTAGGAAGGGCTAGGTTTATCCTTGAAAATTGATTTATTATCAGTCTTAAGGATACGATTGCATAAGGGTCGATCTTGAACATATAATGAGAGGCTGAAGAGTGAAGCTAATATCATACCTTGTCTTGGATACCTGGCGATGGCGAGGTTGCATTATGCTATATCTATTTTAAACTTAAGTCTAAAATATATGGAACCGAGTCAAACTGACTTATAAACTAAAGGTCATTCTGTTATGGAGAGTTCCAAAATGAACTAGGGAAACATTCTCGGCTATGAAGAGTCGGCCGAACTAAGGAAGTCATTCTCTCTGTGAAAAGTCGACTGAACTAAGGAAAACATTCTTCGGCTATGGAGAGTCCCATGACTGACTAAGGGCAACATTATCGTCTATGGAGATTCCCATTGACAAGGAAACATTCTCGACTATGGAGAGTCCTTGGGCGACTAGAACCTAAGGAGTAAAAATCCAATATTATACATACGGTCTATGCTACTACGGCTAATCGAAATATTAGCATTTATTGATTTCATCATACAACATTCATTTAGAAAGGATTAGGGCTACTTTCTACTAACAACAAGCCCAAAGTCGATGATGAATCATTCTCATGCTTTATCTTCGTAATTCATATCATCATGGTATGGAATCATCATTTAATCCACACATCTTACATTTTACAAACATCTATAGATTCATATTATACTTTACACACCTACACAACATTCAAGTTACGAGTTCACCACATACGACGTATAACATAGAGTCATGTATGATCCATAGGTCAATTCACCCTTTAGCATATACGTTGATTCATATATTCTAAATTCTGGAAAAGCCTACGTAATTAACTCATACCTTAAACATATTACAGCGGGATCATGGTAAAAGTATATATATTCATTTCATGGAACCTATTTTGGAATTTACTCCAATTCATAAGGAAGATACGATAGTATATCGTTATCATAGGTTTACCTCATGCCAAAACACATAAAACATAATGAAAACACATACATACTTTCAATTGATCAAGCCATAATTCAAATCTCATCTCAACATATTTATCGAATCGTATATTCTAGTTTATAAGAGAATTCTTACGATATTCACGTAATCACAGAGGCATGGATACAAGTCTTGACATAATCAAGTAGACATAACAGAATCCCAATCAATGTTTTAAGCTATCTCATGAAGGCTCCTATAATCATGCATTTTCACCATTTAGCACGTAATTGATATATTAAAATATCCCGCAGCATCATTAACTTTTAATCCTACTTGGTCTTAAAATTCATAGAAGACATAAAAGAAATCATCCATAAATCAAAACCCTAGGTCATGCTTTTTCTAGAATAAGGGGTGGGTTTTTAATAAAACATTTGGGGCACAAGGATGGAAGGATATCCTTGTTAAAAATCCACATACACGGTTAGAGAAATCCCACTCGAACTTACCTTGAAGCCTTGAGAAACCCTTGTGAAATCTTAAATCTTGAGGGGAAGGAAGAAGAGTTGAGGGGAATGAGAGGTTAGGCTGAAAACCCCCTAAAAACGTCATAAAGCCCAAAAGCGACTCCATTTTAAAGTAGCTTACAGGTACCAAAATACTTACTGGAAAAAACTTAAAAATTTTCCCCATCGAGACCACAACCCTCACCATGAGTCTTGGTTCTTACCACGACTTGTGACCATCCGACCCTTACGGGGCTGCTTCCACAGGTTTCAGCTTCCTCCTTCGACCAGCAGGGCGAGTCATTACCCACGGCAATGACTCGCGCACCTCCGTTGACTCCCTTTTGGTTCCTCAACCTGCAATCATCCAACCTGTTGAACATGGCGCGTCCTTAATCACTTATTGTAGATCACTACATCATCCATGGATATTAGTCCTTCTGAAAGCGATAACACCAAGAGTATTATTAGCACTAACGATCTATTGCAATATTCGTGGTAACACGACTTAGACCTGTTATCTGCTAACATTCTCATTTTACAGCAATAAGTCACATCACGCTCAAATCCTCGAAGTCATTTACGCTCTTACCGTTTTATTAAGATATTGCTCTGCAATGACTATTTTCCTCACTCATGGCATTAAAACACCTAATCTTGATCCTAATCCACTATGACTGCTAATGACTCGTTAGAGCGACAAGCCAACTCATTAGACGAGTCATTCTAAGGCATAAATTGCGGTACCTGTGAACACCTCCAAATTCCGATTTCAAATCTTAGGAACTTTGAGGTGTTACACAACCTTGGTTCCATGATTACTTGATTTTCCCATTCAGTTCCATTGATAACATCCAGAAATATATCTTTCATACAAATAATATACACGGTCGAAGTACAAAACAAGTAACCGGATGAGTCTTAAAGTCTCGAATCCCACGAGGACTTGGGAATGATAATTTCAAGTGTTAATTGAGAAATTGATGTTAGTTTGCACCACGTAGATTTAATATAAAAATAAATAAAATGGGGAGGGTTACAATTTGCAATGGTGTATTGGGTAAATTAGTGAGGAAATAAAACAGAAAATCGGCTAAGTTATCCACGACAAGGTGTGAAAGACTAGAGGTGCGGTGTAGATGAAATACTAACTAGATCGGGACATGCCAGGTCATCTTATGAGTTCAACAAGTGTAAATAATCTCAGGAAATGAGTAATTACAACTTTTCAGCCTTCTAATTGCCTCTTACTAGGTTTTGTCAAACCTCTAGTTATGATTGCTTCTGACCCGATTTGATTTGGATTAGAGCTGCACCTGTTTCTAGCTATTAGTTTGCTAATAAGGAATGAGAATGCAATTTCAGCTATTTGTAGTACAATTCCACAATCTCTTATCCATACCCACTATTAAATTCTCTTCCAATACTGAGTATTCTTTTACAAGCAACAATCAAGCAATAATAAATAGACCCATATCATAATCAATGGACCTTCTTTTATAGATTGAAGATCTAATAGATTTACACTTATTGAACAATATAAAGATGACTCTGTAATACCCAATCTAATTAAGTATTCATCGTCGCACCTCCTAGTTAATTGTTTAGCTACTCATGATTAAAATTCAGCTTACATTCATCAATAGCTTCATTGAATTTAATAGCAAGAGTAGAAAAATCCTTCAAAAGATAATCTCCAACAATAAGTGGCTTTTACTAGTACAAGAAGAAATAGACTAGAGTACTTTTCCAAATCTACCAATCAAAATCTCCCTACTTCAACTAAGAAAAATGTTACTAGCATTTAAAGGGAAACAATGATGTGATATATGTTTTTGCTCTCTCTCTCAATATCTCTATTTCTATCTCTTTAACTTCCGCCTCCAGTACAACATACTTTTCTTCTATTTATATCTAAAATAGGGCACTTTTTATCTCTTTTACCGTGCTGGACAATTATACCCCACAGAGCACCATTGGAATCGACGGAGACACCGGCGGTTCAGTTCCAATTTAATAATTTGCCAATTATCTTTTTGATCCTTACTCAATTCGATGTTTATCAGTTCATCCGACGTTGCCGATGCCAATCCGCAAACCGCCGGATCTTCAATATATTTTCCAAAACTTTTAGGTGTCTTGAAGCATTTGGGCCCGGCAAATCATGGTGGCAATTTGCGGGCCCTTGGTATTAATCCTCGAGAGCGGTGATGTTGGGCGCACAGGCGTGTTCAACGGTTTTCACCTATGGATCCCTGGTTTACTCTCACTCCCTTAGTTTTGCTCCATTTTACTCACTTTTCTTCACATTTAGTCATTTGCACACAACAAATGATAAAAAGGGCATAAAATCCAAATAATCAGCTCGAGAACTAAGCAAAACACAAGTTTTAGAACCTAACGAGTTGAAATTACCAACTCATCAAACCCCAAACTTAAATCATTGCTTGTCCTCCGTGTGTAATACTAATTCATTGAGAAATATTCCACCTCTATTCATAATTATACCTCGCCAATAACACGAACTATGATAACCCAAATATGCTCACCACACTCGCTAGAAAAGAGAAGAAAATACTGAGACCAAAACAATGAAGATGTTTTAAACAAGCTACCACTTTCCACCAATCGAAGCTATCAAATGATTCATTTAGTAAAACAAGGGCATTGCTCAACTATGAAACACACATAGCACCTCAAGTTATAATCGTTACGTTCAAAGCTTGCCTTAGAGTTTACACTCCTCGTGCCCTATTCCCACATTAACTCTGAATGCTCTTGTGTCCCCCAAAAGCAATTATGCCACTCATAAAAATAAGAATCCCTATTCTTTTGATCATGTAATTATGCGAATTCACACAAGGGATTGTTTGGAAGAGACAACTTTCCACTCACTCTCCCCAAAAGAAATATTCATGCATATACTTGACCCATAGGCTTGCGCTTCATGTAATTCGCCACTGTCTGAGTAGCTACACCTAGAGATCATTTAGAGATTGTGGGTTATGATGTAGGTTAGAGTCAGGTAGGATAAAAATATGGCTATAATAGTAGATCCTTCCTAATGCTCTTTGTGAACATACCTTACATCAATTCCTTCCACACACTTCACCTTGTTTCACTTATTTCCTTGTTTATGATTTTCATTTCTTTAACAACCACCTTATAGCACTTTGGCTTTCACAGCTAACCTTATCACCTCGAAAATACAGGTTCACACAAATTGTCTTTTCTTTTTGATTTATCCTTTGGTGCATTTTGACAACGTGGTGTTCCCCTCACACTGTAATTCTTATCTTCCCTCTTTTTGCACACCCCCAAATTTAGGCTTTTGCCTCATTTCTCTTTTTTATCACTCCTCTTTCTTAGGCTTTAAGCCTTATTTCATCCCACTTATCTTGTCACTCACATTTAGGAGAATGGGGGCCAAAGAGAGTATTAAGAATGGTCTTAAGGCTTGTAATGTGATTGTCAAGAGAAGGTCTAAGGCTCAACGTTGGCTAACAAGGATCAATGCTCATGGAGGGCATATGGGTGAAATGACTAGACAAAGGAAAGCCTAAACATATGTTCTTACTTGCCAATTACATCTAGGATTTTGACTTGAATTACATTTGGGGCAGTTCTAGACAAGATGTAATGCATGGGGTCATCAAAAAATTTCCTCACAAGGAATCACCCTTAAAAGGTCTGCAAAGAGTCATTCTCAACACAAGATATCAGAATTAGGACATCCGCGACCAAACTCATAAGTCAAGCAAGGAATTTACAATGTATGATAAAGAATGCTATGCTATGGGTACCAACACTCATTATCCTCATTTTCATGCCCTTGTTTTAAAATTCCATTTAGATAAATTTTTTAGTGGTACCTCTCAAACAATCTTCTACAAAAGACTGAAAACAACATGACATTTTTCCTTAAGAATGTCACCACTCAATCATCATCGGAAAGTACCAACTTGGTTCGACAACCAAAAATAAACAAAATCAAGGAATGCTCCTTGAGAATGATAGTCAAAATAAAACCCTCCAATTTTAATTTCAACACTACTATATCTGATGGAGAAAAAGGAACAAGACTTTGGGGTCATTTCATTCAAGATTTTCAAGATTTTACAATTCAAAACAAAGAAACCATTTGGTCTGCTAATCATCAGCCATAAAAACTAAACCAAGTCATTCATTTCAAAACAAGACACGCCCCGACAGGAGCAATTATCATTATCAAAATAAAACAACTTGGCAGAAGAACAGAGGTTTGGACAATCAAATCCAAACAAGAACATAAGAACATCAAAAGAAACATCCATCCTGGCCCTCTCATGGTGCGCTCATCCCTCCCCCACTTAAGAGCATACATTCTCACAATGTAAATATGTAAAGGGAAAGGAATAGAAACTCCCTGAGTGGAGTCCTCCTCTTCATCATCAGCATCTACCTCACCACCAACGCCGTTGGCCTCACCTAGCCTAGAGAAATCATCTCCCAACCCATTAAAAGATCATTAATTGGACCTTAAACTGATGAAGGAGCAGCCATTACAGCATCAAGGTTCTCATATCGCACTTCTATTGAAGCGACTCTTCCACTCTTGCCTCGGTCAAGGAAAGTGGCTGCCACTTCTCTAGTATCTGCCTCTTGTATAGCGTTGTGACATTCTCGTACAATGACTTGACCTTTTTATTGTTTTGGCAATGCGTGCGAGGGGAGGCTCTTAGACAATCATTAGGTTGTCTTTTGTACGAGTTTTCATCTCCACGAGTCTATGAATTCCACTTCATTTGAGAGGATTGCGGAGAGGCGCTCCCCAGGCAAGTCTCATGATGCTTGTCCTGACATTTTGGGCAGGGCATATTTGACTCTAGGGCTTGTGGTGGTTGGTCGGCCATGGAAGGATCCTTCTTGCACTCCAAGGCCTACGGTGATTTCTTTCATTATCGATGCCTCGGCATCTCTCTTCCCGATCAATGTCTATCACTCCCGGGCTTGGTGGAAGGAGTTTCAAATGGGAACGAGCACTCTGGTGCCGAACAAAGTTGGGAAATCAAGAAGGCATAGGGCATTGAATTACTTGGACCGGTGGGCCTTTTTCTTTTATTTCTTTGGCTTGATAATTTTCCACAGAAGTTAATGGGGACTCCCATCATTATGCAAGCAATAAGGATGACGATGTCAAGGCTGACCCTTTGCTCATTTTAGAGGATGATCGAGCACAAACAAAATCCAGCCATAAATTGGCCTCGAACTTCAAGTCATGGCGAGAGACCTCGCCACTGATTGAACTTTCAGAGAGGATTGTCAACAACGATGATGGAGCTGCAAGAGGCTTGATCCTTCATATAAGCTACTGTGCCATTTACTTCCATGCAGTCAATCTCCTCCCTCTCGAATAGGTAATTTATGGCGTAGGTTATGTCGCTCCACTCCCGGATCACAACTATGGCAAATATGGAAAATCATCAACCTTGCCTCGGTGTTGCATCTTTGTCTATCGAGGTCGATATAGGCGTAGAACTCCGTCACCAAGTCAGGGTAGTAAGGCGGGAAGGGTTGACAAATGCATGCTATTTCCTTCTGTGAATTACTCGGTGATGTTGGAAAAATAACCTCCCAACCCCATAAGTCAAACCGCTTCTCCATGGTGATTGATCGACCTTGACAAATGACGTAGTGCTCTTGCATGTTGGGGATGCAAAAGATTATTGCTTCTTTGGTGTTGGCACGCGGTGGAGGCGGCCTTTGCCTTGCCCTTTCCCTTCTTTAGAAGAGGTAGGGGGCCTTTCCTTTTCTGTGTTCCTTGATGAAGACATGTTTTTTTTTCTACAAGAATGATATTAGTGACAACTATTTGAAGAGAAAATGAAAATAAAAACTAGTCTAAGGAACTGAGAAAAAGGGAAACCAAACAATCATCTAAACTAACAAGTGAGAGATCGGCGGTTCGTAGAAGCAATTTCGCGGACCGCCGTTTGTCCCGAACAGTACCCCTTCTGAAGAAAAGCTGGGCAAGTGATGGATGTATCGATGATGAAGCGGCGCATCGCCCGGTCAAGATTTGAACCGCCGTGTAACATTAGGATCCACTCGGTGGCTGAAGCCAATTTTCGAGTGGCCCGGCATTCCATCGGCGATTCACCAAATCGGCCGTGGCAATGGACCCCATCGTCCCCAATTTTGAACTTAAAAGCACGAGCACCCATTAACACACACTCACACACAACATGATAAAATAACCACTATCACTTAAACACAGATTTATGACGTTTAGCCCATAAGATTGGCATCATGCAAGTACATCATCGGGCAAAACATTTCATTTCATTCCAATTGGGTTACTGACTTCCTCTTTCAAAATTTCCACCCATAACACATTCCCCATTCTATTAAACAAGCATAGCATATTCATAGTTCAATAAGGAGGGGAAACAAAGTATTACTTCTAAAGGAATTAGCACCAATGAGAAAAATAAGACAAGGGCAAGAAATTTTTGCCAAATTGTAGGATTGCATGCACACTTGAACTTCAAAAATCTTGGAGGTTAATCTTACAATGGCACTTCGAGATATATGTAGTAGAAAGGTAATGTGAGTGAAATGATTGTGTTAGTGAAATATGAAGAGGTTTTATAGGTAAAGATGGAAGTTTGATAGGTTATGGGTAAGGTGGAGAGTTTAATGTGGGTGTGTTGGATAGGAGTGGGAAGGTGGAAAGGTGGAAAAGTGGAAAGGCTGAAAATAGAAAAATATGGGAAAATGAGAATGTTGGGTAATGGAGAGACAAAATGAAATGGAAAAGCTTGGCGAAAAAAGGGGAACTAGGGAATATTTGCGAGAATAGGCTCTCGCCGATTTAGCGCCGTTCCTCCCTTCATGGTTTGGTTTATCCCTTTGTTCACTCACTTCACAGTCCTACAAAAAAAAACAATAAAGACATCAAATAATTCATAAAAACGGTTTGCCTCCCATAGGCATACCAAAGTTAATGTCGTGGCACGTGTAGACCTTTTTCAACAACTCTTTTCCGACGGGTCATCATCAGGCTCCCAGGTCTCCTTCGGCTCAATCCACTTGTCCTCCTCTTCATTCTGCATCACTCCAACCACCTTGCATTTAGAGGCGTTTAATTTGATAAGACACACCTTTAAAGGTGGCGTCCTCGCCTTCAACTCAAATTTAGCTCTCCAGATCCGCGCCCACCATGGCTCTCCCCAAAGTAGCCAACAATGGTCTTTCCAAAATAATGAGAACCTCACATTCATTTCACAATCCAAAATAACAAAATACAGCTGTTGAATAAACTGTCCACTTTCTGTCACATCTTCTATACCCCAGGTCTTTTTATTGACCTATACGCACGAAGCGGCCTCATCGACGTCGGCTTTGTGCTTTTGAGTCCTAATTTTTTGAAAATGAGCAGGGGTGCCAACACCTGAATGTACTAAGATAAAATTCCAGGCCTAAGGAAAGAAATCGGATTGAAAAGGGGAGTTTTGGTGCAAGCGTGTAGAGGACGACTTTTAGGAGGTCCACAAGAAGTTTGTGGAGACAAGTAGAGAGAAATAGTTACGAGGCACAGTCAAGCCGGTGGTAACCCAGATGGCCTGATGAGTGATTTACCTGGAGCAACCACAGATCCACCACTTGTGCGGGCGTGTTAGTGCCAGAAATGAAGTAGCTAGTAGGTTCGCGTGTGGCAATCCCACATGCTAGCAATGCACGTCTAGCATTGCAGCTAGGCAGGAGAGGTTGAGCAGCAGGCATGGTGCATTGTGCACACAAGCGGGCGTTCCACGGGTCTCCTCACGAGGATCCACATCAACATCTTCAACATTTTGGAGATAAGTGACACTTACATTCCCGGTAGGTGTCGACGATTATGTCGAGCTTACATTGTTCCCATTTTCACTTTTTGGGAGAAGCGAAGAGTGGTTGGCATTTGACACCCAATTCTATCACCACGTGGGATGATCTTGCAAAAGTTCTTGATCAGGTTCTTTCCATCCGGTGGCAGCAAGAATTAAGTCAGTCGAGTTTTAAACAAAGAAGGGGAGAATGCGTATCAAGCAGGAGAAATTCAAATCAGCTGTGCGGGATTGTCCTCATCACCACCAATCAACGATGTCTTTGGTGCACTTTTATAGAGGTTTTGGAACCCCATGCAAAATTTTGCTGGACTCTGGCGGGGTGGGGGACAAGCATTAGAAAAGACTTATGAAATTTGTATACTTTGTTAAATCGTATTTCGCGGGTAATGTCAGGAGTGGAATGCGGACTCTTCAAGGGAGGAGCAAGGAAATGACTGGAGTCTTAGAAGTGGATGGTTTTACAGCTATCGCTGCACGGATAAATTGCGTTGCGAAATCAACTCAACACTTCGGTAACATGAGCTTGAATCGATCCTGAAGCCCCGAGTGAATGCGGTCACGCGTGATTGCGTGTGAAGTGTGTGCAGGAGTAATGAACACTCGGTGAGGTGTTGTGGAGCAAATCTGACTCGGTGAACTTTGTGACAATGCAAGGAATAATCACCTTGATATAGTAAGCTACAATTCCTAGCGGAGGAATCACCCAGATTTCTCTTGGGGTATATGACCATCGGGGGCGGAGTTCGAGTCGGGGGTGCAAAGGAATCCAAGGAGAACCTTGAATTTATCGATTCATGATCACGAAACAGCTGTGCCTCCTCCACCACCATCACCCAGCAGCATTGAGAGATGTTCAAGACTATGATAGCTAACCAAGCTCGATTGCAGGCGGCTATGTTAAATTGGCGGCCCGATGTTAGGAATATTGATTCCAACTACCAAGCATTTGAGTACCGATTTAGGAAATTTTGTGGGGCTGAGTCCTGGATGAGTCTTAGGCGGTGTCGTTGACGGAAGATTTATGGCGAGTCGTTGGATGTGGCTCATGCGTTAGTCATTAGATGGGAGGAGCTAAAGTCGTGAAGTGGTCCCAATGTACTTGGCGAGTGGGTCGATGAGTTGTTAGGGCGGTACTGACTTCGTTATATTTGATCAATAAGGTTGAAGGAGTGACGCTGTATTATTGCAGTGTACCTAACGGGCGTGAAAGCGAGTCATTTGAGGAGATAACGAACCGTCATGTGAGTCATGGTTCCGATTCGGGTAATTTTTAGGTTTTCTCAGGGGTAATTTGGTAAATCTATGCTCAGTTCTTATGTGGCGTCATTTAAGTCGTTTTGAGGACGCTTTTAAAGTTTTTCAAGCCTAAACCCTCATTTCTCAACTCTCCTTCTCTCCTCTTAATATCCCAAAGGTTTCCCGAGTTTCTGTCGCCTGACCCAAGCATTACACGGATCGGTAGACATGGGACAAGGGAGCCTTGAGAGACCCCAAGTCGACCATGGTATGAGCATACATCTAATTCAATCCTTAGTGGAAGACTTAAAATAGAGAGAACGTAATCATAACATAACATAATGGAAAATAGTACAAGTGGGCCGGCGGTAGAGAACAAATGTGGGTATCTAGCCATCATATCCGCTTTGGCTTCCCACGTAGCTCCCTCAGCTTGATGATTTCTCCACAAAAGCTTAACTGAAGCTACTTCTTTGTTCCTCAACTTCCGAACTTTGACGATCAATTTCAGCGAAGATTTTCTTCATAATTGAGGTTGTCTTTTGTTCTAATCTTGTCTACCCGGACTACTGAGTTTTGATCACCCAAACACTTTTTCAAAAGTGACACATGAATAGGATGAACTGAAGATAACTACGATGGAAAGTCAACTCATGCGCCCACCTTACCAACTCTTCTCATAACTTGCAGTGAGACCAACATAGCGGGGTAGGTTTTCCTTTCTTCAGGAACAGCATGATTCCTTCATAGGAGATACCTTTAGAAATACCCAATCATCCACATCAAACTCCAAATCTCTTCTCCTTAGATTAGCATACGATTTTTGACGGCTACGCGGTTTCAATCGGTCCCTTATCAGTGGACCTTCAACATCGCCTCGTGAACCATCGGCCCTATCATAGGCACACTCACCAACCTCAAACCGTAAATGGGAGATCTACACCTCCACCCCATAAGGGCCTCGAACGGTGCCATTTGGATACTAGAGTGATAAGCATTGTGTAAACAAACTGAATAAAGGCGCAAATGATGTCCAACTGCTTTGTCTATAACACATGCCCTCAACATATCCTCAAGAGTTTGGATTGTTCGT
The DNA here is from genome assembly GCA_018107945.1 of Datura stramonium. Classification (NCBI taxonomy): domain Eukaryota; kingdom Viridiplantae; phylum Streptophyta; class Magnoliopsida; order Solanales; family Solanaceae; genus Datura; species Datura stramonium. The sequence continues at coordinate 8,562 of JACEIK010009725.1, read as the reverse complement.
TCCACACGGCCATCCGTTTGCGGATGGAGATGCTGTCTTCCGAGCTTAATCTGAGTCCCAAGTCCCATGCAGAAAAGGCCGCCTTGGTAGGAGGTAAACTAAGTAGCTCGGTCCGAAATGATAGACAAGGAATTCGGTGAAATCGAACCAACTCCCGAATATACAACTTGGCATAATCATTCGGCGAATCCATAGATGCTTGGCTGGTAGGGAGTGTGCAGCCTTTGTTAACACAGCTGCCACCACCCCAAATGAGATCATAGTGTCGGCGAGTACAAGGTAGGCCTATAATAAAATCCATATTAATCTCTTCCCACTTCCAAGTGGGAATGCTAACTCTACTGAAGTACACCTCCCGGCCTTTAGTGTGACCTTCATGTTATGAGTTTGGACATGTTTATGAATTACTGTGATGTCCTTCTTCATGCCATCCACCAATAGATTTCCCTCAAGTCCCGATACATCTTCGTGGATCCTAGATGGAGTGAATATACACAGTACCATGTGCCTCATGCAATATCAGGACTCTCAAATTATCGCGTTCGAAATACATAGGCGACCTGTTATCGAGACACCATCTCCTCCTTGGGATAAAACCTCCGCCTTTTGACTACGCACCGCTTCCTTTGAATTTCTCAGAGTGGATCCTCATCTTTCTTATATTTGACATCGACCACCAGGACGATTCGGCCTGTCTGCACAACAATGTCGCCATTGGTCGAGTCGATCAGTCTAACCCCCAACCTTGCAAGTCGGTGGACATCTCTCACCAACTCCTTCCTTCCCTCATCCACATAGGACACACTCTCCATATAGAGCCTACTAAGTGCATCCGCCCAACCCATTAGTGAAGTGGTAAAGGACACTTATATTGTAGTCCTTTAGCAACTCCAGCAACCTCATTTGCCGAAGATTGAGATCTTTCTGCTGAACACATATTGCAAGCTCTTATGATCGTGAACATGTCCACATGAACCTATACAAGTAATGCACATATCTTCGTGTAAACACCATCGCGGACAACTGAAGATCATAGGTTGAGTTCATAATTCTTTTTCCTAAACCTTTAGCGTACGAGAGGTTTATGCTATCTCCTTCCCTCGTTGCATCAACACACATCCGATCACGACTCTCGAAGCATCACAATGCATAAAGCCCATGGTACCCTCGGGTAAAGTCAATCTTGGTCTTGAGTGAGTCGGGTCTTCAATTCTGGAAGCTTTTTCTCACAATCCTCGACCATTGGAACTTTATCTTTTCGAGTCAACTTTGGTCAAAGTCGCCATAATAGATGAGAAACCCTTAAAAAAACCTTCGGTAGTAGCTTTTGCTAAGGCCAAGAAACTCTAAATTCTGAAGGATTCACCGGTATAGAGCCAATTCTTCACGCTTCAATTTTTATGAGAATCCACCTTATTCCCTCACTCGACACCACGTACCGAGAAATGCCACCAAGTGGTAAAATTCATACTTGCTAAACTTGCATACAGCTGCGATCCTTGAGGATCTGAAAACCTTACTCTTAGATGAATGGCATGCTCCTCCTCGCTCGGGAGTATATAAGGATGTCATCAATGAACACAATCACCGAACATGTACAAATATGACTTGAATACCTGTTCATTAGATCATAAGAGCTTCAAGAGCATTAGTTGGATTCAAATGACATAACTATAAACTCATAATGGCCATACGGGTCTGAAGGTTGTCTTTGGGATATCACTCTCCAGGACTCTGAGTTTGGTGATACCTAGACCTAAGATCTATCTTCGAGAAACACCTAGCACCATGGAGCTGGTCAAATAAATCATCAATCTTGGGCAAGGGGTATCTATTCTTGATGGTGACATTAAGTTGCCGATAATGTACATATTCGAAGGATCATCCTTTTGAACAAATAGAAATGGTGTACCCTTGGAGACTTACTTTCGGTCTAATTAAACCCTTATCCAACAAGTCCTTCAGCACATTCCTTTAACTCTTTTAACTCAAGCCCAAGGCCATCTGTAAGGAGGAATAGAATGAAATTGCGTATCGGGCAGTATATCAATTTCAATCAATTTCCTTTCTGGGAGGAACTGCACAGTAAATCATCCGGAAAAACCTCCAGATACTACTTTTCACTTGAACTAGCAAGATAGTCGGGGTCTTAGACTCTACATCCTTAACCCTCACTAGGTGATACCTGACCCTTAGAGATCATCTTCTGGCCTTTATATGAAATAAGCGGCCGAAATTTGGTACAATTGAATTACCCTTCCATTCCAAAATTGACTCGGCCGGAAATCAAATTCAACTGCACGGGTCCTACAATTAATCGAAGCATAACATATAAACAACCAATCCATATCCAAAATGATGTCAAAATCAGTCATGGACAATTTTACTAAGTCCGTAGAGGTAACCTTATGCAAAACCGTAATGGGGCAGCCTCTGCTGACATACCCTCCCTAGCTAAGTGATTCACCGACTAGAGTGAATCACGAAGAATGGTTTGACGAAATTTCGGGACTAACTCCAAAACTACTAGTAATGTAAGGGGTCAAGAAAGACAAGGTAGCTCCTAGATCTAACAAAGCATAAGCATAGATATGGAAGACTTGCAACATACCAGTGACCATATACGATGAAGCCTCCTCACTCTGGCCGAGTACTAGGAGCATAAACTGTTTCGGCTCTAACCACCTACCGAACTAGTGGAGAATCCTACCAGGGGGTCATCTTGTTGGAGCGTTAGAGCAAGTGCAGGAAATCTCTCGATCACATTGCCCCGAGGTTTGCCACACACAGAAACAAGCATCGTCTGAGGCCGAGGCACCTCCCGGAATGATTTTTTGCTACATCTATCACACGTTGGGAAAGTGCGCTCCACTGTCATGCTACCATGATCCTCGAGCCTATAGCCTGTATTTGTTATGCAGGAACCCGAGGATCATACTCGGGAGTCAAATAGGGAAAATCTAAGTAATTGCGGCTGATGCGGGGCGAGTCATTAGACGACTCGTGAGGAGACCCCACGGTCGTCAAGTGGCTCGTGTGAAAGTTGGAATGGTGAGAGTTGAGGTCCCCACGGACGTGCGAACGGCTCGTGTTCAGCTACATGGTCGTCAGGTCCCACTTGTTAAGGGTAAGGTTGAGATTTAATTAAGGATGAGGCGGTGTACTTGATGGAAGGTGACCATGACTCGTAGTCACTTGTAGTCGTGAGTCTGATTGAGCTTGATCGACACGGTATCTAGTGTATAGCAGGCGACAGGTGAGTCGTTACCCATCTGACAAGTCGTCGAGTCACCACGTTAAGGTCACAGCGGTAAATGAGGCCTTCTCGTAATTTCATACACTCTAAGGCCCAAACTATGTCATTTTGAGGTGAGACAAGGTCTTTTGAAATCATTCATGATAAACCTCATTTGATGCATGTAAGAGTAGAGAGGAAAGAGGAAAGGATTCAAGTGTTCTTCTTCAAGTTCTTCAAGTTTCCATCTAAGGGCTTTTCAAGGGGAGCTAAGAACAAAGTAATTCCGGGTATGTGGGATTTTGAATGGTAAGGGGAAATCATTCATGATAAACCTCATTTGATGCATGTAAGAGTAGAGAGGAAAGAGGAAAGGGATTCAAGTGTTCTTCTTCAAGTTCTTCAAGTTTCCATCTAGGGCTTTTCAAGGGAGCTAAGAACAAAGTAATTCCAGGTATGTGGGATTTTGAATGGGTGGGTTAGTCCCTACCCATGCCAAATTTCTCCCTAATTCTATGTTTAAGTTACCTATTCTTGATGGGTCATAACCCAAATGCATGTTTCCTCAAAAATCGATATGAGCTTGTTGTAGCATGTCCAGAATCATGGGTTTCGAATTATTGGGCTGTTGTCACTTGTTTTTTTTCAATATTGGGTGATTTAATCTCTCAAAGCATATGTGCCCAAATCATGAGGATTTTTAGTGAAATTCATGATTATGGTGATTTCTCAAGCATGATATGAAGTTTTGAATTTAAGCATGTTTTCAATTACTCATGTTATTATGATCATCTTTCCTATAAATTTAAGCATTTCAAGTATGATTGAAATTATGGGCAACGCCCACATGTCGCTTATGATTTATGAACTATGATTTTGGCCGATCCACCGGCCCAATCCCATGGCTAGTATTACGTATTCTCAAGCATGTTATGATTATCATGATTTAACTAGACATGCATGTCATGTATGAATTTCTATGAGCGCGTTACATGTTTTGGGAGTAGTACTTAACACCGAGTAGGTTCGGGGCCTAGGTTAAACCCCAAATCTCAAAACTATGTGCCACTGTAGGTTATATTTAGGACCTCCTCAGTGACTGTCCCTTTTGCCCTACGGGGCCTTCACGAGTGATATCACGCATTTCATGGTTCATACCCTTGGAAAGGTATGAACGACCTCCCGACTAGGCTTACTGATCGGGCTCCATGTATGCTTATATGGGTATGCTGGTTATAGAAATCTCTTATTGTTCCTCATTGTTTTAATGCATGTATGATTATGTTCTTTTGGATCAAGTTATACTTTTTGAAATGTTTTTATCTCATGTTATGACTATGATAGGTTTATGAACATTTTGGAAATCTTGAGCCTTACGATATACTTATGATTTCAGTCTTTGTCATCATGATGTCCCCACTCCTATAACTTTTATGTTTTAAGTATTATCTTGCATACCTCGCATACTAAGTACATTCCAAGTACTGACCCACATATTTTCTATGTTGTATCATTTTTATGATACAAGATCCGGTTCGCAGGTTTAGCATCGCTCTTAGCTTGCTCTCAGTTTTGCTCTCAGTTATCAGTGGTGAGTCCTCATGATTCGGGGGCTTCATGTTCGAATTTTTATCTATCTTTTAGTTTTCAAAATGTTGGGGTTAGTTGGGGTGTTTTCCCTTTAACCCATCTATTATGATTAGAGGCTTTCAGACCTATTGTTAGTATTCAACTATTTACGCTTGGATCATGTACTGTGGTTTCTTATATTTCATGTCACAGTTTTATTTAGCTCATGACTATTAAGCTAATTCTTCCGCCTTATGTGAATGGTTTAGTTATATGCTCATGCCATGGGTTGACTTGGGGTCCCTTGGGGCTCCTTGTCCCGTGTCTACTATTCGGTGTACTCTCGGGTCGTGACAAACTTGGTATCAGAGCCAGGTTTAGGTGTGTCCTAGGGAGTTTGAAAGACGCGTTAGATAGAGTCTTTTTCATGGGTGTGAAGCGCTCCACACTTATGACGAAGAGGCTACTAAGCATTTTAGGAAATGTTCCCTTCTTTCATGATCCATATCGTGCGATGAAAAGTCTCTCCATCCTTCTAATTCGTGCTATTCACGATTGCAGAAAATTATGGCTCCCAAAAGGATAAACGGAAGGGGGAACATAAATGATGAAGGCCACGGAGGTGGCAATGATCATGGGCGTCAACAAGCCCCATCTGTTTAGGAGCCCCAGGCACCAGAGCCAGCTGCCCATGTTGAGTTTTAGGCAGCTATTCAAATGTTGGCGCAGTCCTTGACCGCTCATGTCAACTAGCAGGCTGTTGCGCACATCCCACAGAATGGCAACGCAGCGACAGCTCAGATTAGAGACTTTTTGAGGATGAACCCTCCTGAGTTCAGGGGATCAAAGGTGGACGAGGATCCACACGAGTTCATTGAAGGAATCTTGAAGGTCACTCAGGTCATGGGGGTGACAAATGAGGAGTGTGTTTATTTGGCCTCTTATCAGTTAAAGGAGGTCGCTTATATTTGGTACAAGCAATGCAAGGACAGCAGGGGCAGTAGGAGGGGGTCATATCAGTGGGGATGAGTTCCACATGGCCTTTCTCGACAGGTTCTTCCCTCGGGAGATGACAGAATTGAAATCAGATGAATTTGTCAACCTCAAACAGGAAAAGATGACAGCGTTAGAATATTCACTTGAGTTCTCTCACCTGTCAAAGTATGCCTCGGAGTTAGTGATGGACCAGAGGGTGCGGGTGAGCAGATTCGTGCAAGGAGTAGCCAAGTATCTGGATAAGGACTGCAGAGTAGCCATGCTTCATCAGGATATGGACTACCCACGGATAGTCCTTTATGCCCAGCAGATGGAGGCAGCTCATATGAGGTAGAGAGAGGCCAAGGGGGCTAGAACTGATAGCTACAGGTTCTCCCAGTCAAGGCCAGGAGGTGGGCCTCACCAACAGTCCCAGCACAGGTCTATTACACCAGCACCATCTTCATCCAGTACCCTATCCAGGCCTCGAGACGATCAGAGGAGCAGGGCCTCAGTTCGAGGGGTTAGAGTAGCATGCGCATAGAGCGCACATTTCCATCTTGTGCTAGTTGTGGCAAGAACCACCCAATGAGGTGTTTGGTGGACTCAAATGCTTGTTTTGGGTGTGGCAAACTTGGACATAGGCTTAGGAATTGCCCCACAGCCAGGTCAAGAGGTGGTGGAGCCCGCACTCTAGCAGCTAGTTCGGCAGATCCAGTGGCACGTCCTACTCAGCAGGGTGCTTCAACTTGTCCAGTTGGTGGCTAGCACCAGAACTGATTTTATGCACTTGGCTCTCGACAGGAGCAGGAGACTTCTCCCGATGTGGTTATGGGTATGTTGCAAGTCTTTCATATTGATGCTTATGCTTTTTCAGATCCGGGAGCTACACAGTCTTTTGTGACACCTTACATTGCTAGTAACTTTTGGGTTAGTCCTGAAATTCTGTTAGAACCGTTTCCTGTATCTACTCTGGTTGGTGACTCAGTCGTAGCGAGGTAGGTATATAGAGGTTTCCCCATTATAGTATTGCATAAGGTTACCTCCACAGATTTAGTAGAATTGGTTATGACTGATTTTGACATTATTTTGGGAATGGATTTGTTTTTTGCATGTTATGCTTCTATTAACTGTAGAACCCGAGCGGTGGAGTTCTGGTTTCCAAGTGAACCAGTTTTAGAATGGAGGGTTAGTTCAGCGGTACCTGTAGGCCACTTTATCTCCTATCTCAAGGCCAAGAAAATGATTTCTAAGGGTTGTATTTACCATTTGGTTAGGGTTAAGGATGCCACATCCGAGACCCCGCTATTCAGTTTTCCCGTGGTATATGAGTATCCCGAGCTGGTGAAGGAGGTACATCGACTTGCATGGTTGGGAGTTAGATTAGTTAGCTCGACCGATGGTGTTGTTGTTGTTTAGAACGAATCAGAGTCGTCCTTGGTAACGAAGGTGAAGTCTAAACAAGATGAAGATCCAACATTGGTAAAGTTGAAAGAAGCTTTTCAAAATCAGAAGGTAGAAGTCTTCTCCAAAGGGGGAGATGGTGTGCTTCGGTACCAGGGTTGCTTATGTATTCCGAATGTGGGTGATTTGAGGAGCCGGATGTTGCATGAGGCTCACGGATCAATATATTCTATCCATCCAGGTGCCACCAAGATGTATCATGCCTTGCGGGAAAACTACTGGTGGAATGACTGAAGAGGGATATTGTAGAATTTGTAGTGAAGTGTCTGAATTTCCAACAAGTGAAAGTTGAGCATCAGAGACCGGGAGGTGTACTTCAAGATATTAGCATTCCTACTTGGAAGTGGTAAGAAATCAACATGGACTTCATAACAGGTTTACCCCGCACTCGTAGGTAGTATGACTCCATTTGGGTTGTGGTGAACAGGTTAACCAAAGCTGCTTATTTTCTACCAGTAAAAACCACCAATTCAGCGGAAGATTATGCCAAATTATACATCCGAGAGCTGGTTAGGTTGCATGGAGTTCCCTTTTCCATCATATTGGATAGAGGTACTTAGTTCACATCTCAGTTTTGGAGATCTTTTCAAAAGGGACTTGGTACCAGGTCAAGCTTAGCACGACATTTCATCCACAAACAGATGGTCAGGCGGAGCGGACTATCCTGAATCTGGAGGACATGTTGAGAGCTTGCGTCATTGATTTCAAAGGTAGTTGGGATGAACATTTTCCTCTTATTGAGTTTGCCTACAACAATAGCAATCACTCTAGCATCCAAATTGCACCGTTTGAGGCTCTTTACGGGCGAAGGTGTAGATCGCCCATTGGGTGGTTTGAAGTCGGTGAGGCTTTGTTTGTGGGTCCAGATTCAGTCCATGAGGCTATGGAGAAAGTTCAGTTGATAAGAGAAAGGCTGAAAACAACTCAAAGTTGCCAAAAATCTTATGCGGATGTGAGGAGAAGAGAGCTTGAGTTCGAGATCGATGATTGGGTGTTTTTGAATGTATCTCCCATGAAAGGGGTAATGAGATTCGGAAAGAAAGGAAAACTCAGCCCCCGCTATATTGGCCCCTACCGGATTGTGAGACGAGTGGGTAAAGTAGCTTATGAGTTAGAGGTACCTTCAGAGTTAGCTTCAGTTCATCCCATATTTCATGTATCGTTCTTGAAAAAGTGCTTGAGAGATCCAGCCTTAGTGGTTCCGGTGGAAAGTGTTGGGGTGAAGGATAGCCTCAGTTATGAGGAAATTCCCGTTGCAATCTTGGATCGTCAGGTTCGGAGGCTGAGGAACAAGGAAGTAGCTTCAGTAAAGGTGTTAT
>JACEIK010009723.1:36925-47437 GCA_018107945.1 Datura stramonium | reverse complement strand
ATATTATAATTATTATTTGATGCTCATAATAATATTATATAAAAATATGTCATGATTTGAGTTGGATATGAACTCTACAACTAATCCTTTAGTTAAACGGATTAGAACTCCATTTTTTTGGTTATTTAAGCTTTCCATCATCATAATGCTACTTCAATTTCACCCCCCAAAAAAAAAAAAAACACAATCTTGAAAATCATCATAATAATTTCTCCTTTGTTTCTTGTGTGTTTCTCACAGCACACCCAAAATTTCTCTTCTGTTTTATGTTCTTTTCCCCCAACTGTTGTTATCATCTTCTTGAATGGACAGTCTCCCCTCATACTCCAAGATTTCACTAACCCAATTTCCACCTCACCAATTCAAGAACACCCTTTTAATATCATCATCAACACTATTTTCTCCATTCAATTTCCAGACTAGGAAATCATTGGCTGTGGTGGCTAGTAGTTGTTGTAGTAATAATAATGGCAGTGGAAATTGGGAGTTTAGTGGATTGACTATGCCTCTCTTGCCGAGGACAGAAACAGGGAGGTCACTGAGCAGCATGTTGCATCGGGGGCGGAGTCAGGTAGGGTCAAAAGGATTCATCTGAACATAAAATTATTATTTTTATTATGTATATATAGCAGATATTGAACCGTTTTTGACTTATTCTGTCTGTTTTACTTATTGGTATTTAGAAACTTTTAATGAAAATTCTGACTCTGTCGGCAGAATGACAAAAAGGAGTTTTATGGTTTAGTGAAGAAAGAATTGGTGGATTTGGCTTATGTGAGGAGCGATGCTATTCTTCGTAGTTTTTTCAGCTTGTGCTCTGATGAAGCTGTTCTTCACAGGTCCGTTTAAGTTATTACTTTCCTCCGTTTCAATTTGTTTGTTTGCGGTTTTAAGACTTGACTTATAAGTTTAAGAAATTAAAGAATATTTTTGAATTTTGTACGAATCTTAGTAGCACAGTTGGCTAGCTGGATTACTATACTTTCCGCATTGTTGTGCCTAGTAGCATAGGCACAAACAATGCCAATGTAAATATACACCGATCATAGCTTACCATGTGAGACTTAATATGTAGAATTGTCCATTGTTGTAGGTCAACTTAACCTTATTCTTGTCGAGTGACCCAAGAGACAATTTCAGGTAATTGCCCATAACAAGTGAGATTACTAACCTAAAAAATTGAGGCATACTGATAGTGTGAAAGTCTTAAAGAGTTTAAGTTATATATACTGACAACGGCTGCAATTTAACAGGTCACCTTGTAAGGTTTAGTATGTAGATTTATCTATTTGTTGCAGGTCAACTAAACGTTACTCTTGTCGAGTTTAACTTATATCAGGTCGCCTAAGAGATAATTTCAAGTAACGATCAATAAAAATTGAGTGAGAATAGTGTAGAAATTATTGACAGAATTGCATTTCTTAGAGTTCTATTGATGTGGTGAAGTACTTAATATGCATTTTCCCACCAATTTTGGTGTGTAGTTCATTCATTAGTCTTGTTATATAGGTGTTTGGAGTTAAGAAGTTTCTTCATCTTTCTGTTTGTGAATTTTATGGTACTGAGTAATAGTGTAGTTTGTTCTCGAAATCTTTGATTTATCGAACGTTTCTGTAGAGGATATAACTGGAGAATAGTTGTTTGAGCAGAAGTAGCATCAACCTGAAATGTAGCAGACCAGTAACATTTTCTTCAAATAAACTTTTTGATGGTTTAATCGCGTAAAACTCTCTTATGCATGTCTCGTAGATTGAGATCCTGAGAATAGATGTTACCAATGAATGATATAAAGTTAGTTTTATGTAATATAGCATAGTTTTATGCTATATTACATTTTCGAGTGTCCTTTTTAAGGAAGCTGAACTTGCTCGATGTGTATACAAACTGTCTTTAGACATGGTAGGAATAAGTTGTTGTGTGAATTAAAATGCCTAAGATATGTTTAGGTGTTTAATTTATCGGACTAATTGTCGATAAATGAATGTCTGGTTTCTGCATTATGTAATTTCAGCTCCGTATACGTTTTACTGATATCTGGTTTACGATGAAATTGACAGGAGAATTTCTGAGATGACAAAGCTGGAATGTCGAAATGCTGTAGAGGATGTTATGTACATGTTAATAGGGTACAAGTTCTCTGAAATCGGAGTGCATTTGGTTCCTAAGCTCTCGAATTGCATGTACAATGGCAGGCTCGAGATATGGCCTTGTAAAGACTGGGAACTCGAGTCTATACACAGCGTTGAAGTACTCGAAATGGTTAAGGAAATAGGATGGAAATACAAGTCGAACATGAAAGATAATTGGGCTCTAACTCAAGTCCAAAAGCTCCAAATCCGACATGTCTATGCTGCTTCGGTTCTATATGGATACTTCTTGAAGTCTGCCTCATTGAGGTACAATTTGGAACAGAGTTTTGATAAAACTCCTAGCAGCCTCTTATTTTCTAGGTCATGGCTTTTGAAACAAAAAACCGTTTCCCTGGGACGTGTCAGTGACACACGACCAATGTCAGTTGGTCGTGTGTCACTTCTCCAGGGGAAGAAGCAAGATAATCTTAGGTCTTATGTTATGAGTCTTGACGATGAAATAAAGCATATGATTGCAAAACCGAAATTCAAAGAGACAAAGAGTCTGATCAAGAAGCATTGCTCCGCGCTTTTTGGTGATGATGATAGCCACGACGAATATGTTTCAACGTCGTTGGCTAGTCTGAATAGGTTTGTGTTGGAAGCTGTTGCTTTCGGTTCTTTTCTTTGGGATGCTGAAGATTACGTTAGGACATTTTACCAGCTCGAGGAGAACTAACTAACAACACCAGAGAAAGGAAAAGGCGATTTTTCTTGACTTTCGACATGTAAGGGGAAAAAAATGTGTTTTCTGATACCACATTGTGTTTCTGTGTCCCGTTGATCAACGGGACACAGAATAGAAAGAAAGAGTCTAGAGTTTATAGTATATATATGTATATAGTAGTTGGATGATTTGCTTAGTCGTAAGAGTTGTCAATTTTACTGCAATTTTCTTGATATATGAAGGATTTTGCTGTCTGATGTTAATATTAGAAGAGGATTTGGAGTTATATAGTTATTTTACGGTAAGGTGAAGATGACGTGCGTTGAAGATAGAGCGAACACAGTCAATATGAAATGTCATTCGTGAAACTTGTGTTCTTACTTCTATTATAGAAGTCGTTTTTCTCAACTTTTAAAAAACTTTCTTTTCTATTAAAAAAAAATTCAAATTTTTTTGCCAACCAAACATTATATTTTTCTCATTACCAAACACACCCAAAATGAATAAAATTTCCAGTGAAGACGCACGATTCCCAACGACTAATATGATAAAGGTAATTAAGAATTTAAAATTTATAAATTTCGATATTTTTTATTCGTCACCAAATTCATAATCTATTCGTATTATATATTTGTAGATACTTAGTGAATTTTTTAATATACATATAAGATATAAATAAAAGTAAGATATAAATAGTGCTTATTGAATTTTCATAAATTTTAGATTTTCATTCTAAATTCCCCTAATATATATGTTAGATTTTTAGATAAAACTTCATATTGCAGATTCAATTATACTAATCTATTTAGTTTAATTTTTTTATTACATTAATTTAATTATAAAACTTTTATCAATCATTTTGCATGTATATATAGGACATTTCCTATTTTTACCAACAATTAGAAAAGTGTGGACAGCATTTTGAATATTCTTTTTTTCTTTCATGATTTCAGATTTAAAATATGTGACTTGGATTATTATAATTTTAAAAATATTTTTAATTTTTTTATTTTTTATGAAATTATATATATGTTTATGATTTTAATTTCAAAATATAAAACTTTAACTCATAAATTTTTAATTTTAATTAAATTACATGTTTTTTTTGTTTTTTTAAATTTTGTTAAAAAAGACTTATACTTGGCGTGAAGAAGTCCGGGCAAGACTCAGATGAAAAGATTATATTAAAGAATAGCTAGTTACTACTATTGTTGACTAGTAATCTTTATAAAATTATGTGCATTTGAAAGTTTGTAATAACAAATATTTATTTAAAAGAAACATGGAGATAAGGATTTATCTATGTCACCTTAGAATATTAATTAGAGCAATTTAACTATTTTACCCTATTTCATGTTTAAAATATAATCTTCAATCTCTAAATGTTTACTCCATTTATGCTTCATCTTCACAGACAATTGAGGTGCTTGTGCTTTCAAAATAATATTTCTAAAAATATAATAAATATAATTAATTTTGTCTTGAATTTCGTGAGGCAATAAGATCTCTTGACCACTTACAAATTTGAATAAAGAAAATAGTCTTTTCGAATATTTTACGTGTAAAAATAAAACTTTTACAAAATAAAAATGTTAAAAAAATCGTAGATTTAATCTACAAAATCAATTCTCTCAAATTTCATAACAAATAATTTGAGTCTTGAGATAACTATTTTGGGAATATGATTTCCCTCAGTTTTATTTTACTTGATTCATATTAAGAATAATTTTTTATTTTATTTGTCTTTTTTAACAAATCAAGAAAAATTGTCATTTTCTGTCAATACTAATTCTTCTCATTAAATAACTACATAAAATAATACAATCAAACCTCTTTTATAGCCAGAATATCATTTAGTAATTTATAAATATATACAAATAATAAGTATATACTTAATACCGATATTTGATGCTAGATCTCGTTTAACCGTTAAAATAAAAGAAGCAAATATCTAAACTTAATGATTTTATGTGTAACAAAAAATAATAGAAAGAGTGTGAATGTAAAAAGCAAACATCATTAGTCTTTCCTCGTGAAGTTATGATCAAGGATCTATATCATTATTTTAACATAATTTATGTTTTTAGATATTCGCACTTAAATTTTACCATGTGCATGACATTAATGATGATTACCGTAAATATTTTAATATTAACTTTTATACATAATATAGTTCTTACAAAAATTATTGCATTATATTTAATTATGACTGACATAAGTGTAATTTTACAAAGAATTATATTTATACCGAACGTCACTATTGTTATAGGTAAATTTGTTAGAGAAGTAAAATATACACATGAAAATTAATTCCCCCTAAGAAAATCAAGTCATTATAGTGAAATGTCATTATAACTAATGTGCTATTACAACGTGGTTTTGATTGTAGTAATCAAATTTATTTCCAATGGTTAATTAATAAGGTTAATTAAGTAAAATGCACCTCTAATTAAAATTTTCTTAAAGTGGTGTGCTGAGTCAACAAAGGTCAATAATATGAAATAGAAAGATTACAATTTAAGATGGACAACACGTAAAAATTTGAGTTAGCTACCGAATCCCACGAACATATATTATATATTGACATCCTCCTCTCGTTTCAAACGATAAATACATTTAAATTAAATTATAAATGAAACTAAACAATAGAAAGGTCAATGCCACGCATATCAAAGTTATCAACACTATAAATTCAACAACCCAATAGAACATATCCGCATAACTACCTAAAGAAAATCAAGAAAAATCAATAATGCCACCCTAAATCTTACCTCTATTTTAAAAAAAAAAAAAACTATTTCCGATACAACCTCGATCCAACATTATAAATTCCTAAGTATAAAAGCAAGAAACACAATTCTGGCACAATGAAAACCTTTTTCTCAAAAGCAAGAAAAATAAAGTCATGAAATTAGCATATCAATGCACTAGGTTAAAAGCTTTGTTTTTAAAATAATACAAATTACTCGAAATTATAACCAAAATTTGTACTTCCCACTCTCGAACTACACAATGAACTGCTTTTTTTAATAGTTCCAATTAAAATAAAAAATCATATATTAATTAATTAAAATCTACATGCAGGTACTTTGCTACACAAGCATAAGTACAAATTGTTGAAATTATTTTATTATTTTTTAATTCAAAAAAATGCCCAAATTTGGGGTGTGTTCGGTACGGACATAGGTTGTCAAAAAATTTAAAAATATTTAATACCAACTTCTAAATATTTTTTACAAAAATTACTAATTCACAGAAAAATAACTGAGGAATTTATAATTGAATTGTATAAATTAAATATTGCTAATTAAAAAAATTAAAAAAATTAAAAATATTTTTAAGATTTTAATATTTAAATTTTTTATTAAAGACAATTTTGAGCTTGTTATCTTAAAATTTTAAAAAGTGCTTTAAAAAATTAAAAACACATATTTTATGAAAATATTTCCTTCATATCACACACCCTTGTTCTTGTACTATTTGAAATTTGAATGATTTGCCTTTCCACTACTAAAATTACTATTTTCTATTGAAATTTCCTGCTAAAAAGTGTTAGTGGCTAATATTATTCCACGATCACTAGTGAGGATGAAAAATAATAATATTTTTATATGAAAATTATGAAGCTTCCCACTATCTCAATGAGAATCTTTTTCTCACAGTATTTTTTCTTAGTAAACTAGTTCTGGAAAAACGCAGCAGGTAAAAATCATTGCTTTATAATACAAATTTTTTTATAAAAAATTAAAAAAACTCAAAATTCATAAAAAAAAAAAAAGCTGAATTTTTTTTAAAAAATATAATATTATCCTATTTTTGTCAAATTAAACATTGTGGTTAGAAAAAGTTTGAATGATCAGAAAAATATTTGAAGTAAACTGGGGAATAGGTATGGGATTTCTTTTTTTGTTTTTAATATTTTATTTATTTTGGTTTTTTTTGTTTTTTAAAAATTAAATTATAATTAATAAATAAAAATTCTAGAGATCATTAAACTATTAAAATTTATTTGCTATAAATACTAAATGTGTGTTATGTACTATAAGAAAGTTGTAAGATAGAAATAACTCAATTTTGTCATTCCAAAACTAGAATTTTGCAAAAGAATCAGAATTTTTGTCAATTTTTGATTATTTTTTTCTTGTCATGCTTCACTTTCCGAGAATTTAACCGTATAAACTTTAATCGAAAATTTTCTAATCAGAAATCAAAACCAGCTAAGTTCATAAAGACAAAATTTACTTCTTCTATTTATTTTTATTTATTACATCTCGCTTCGAGAGTCAAACCGCATGACCCTTTGATTCATTTTCTAATCATAAAACTAAAATTAGAAAAAAGTGTAACAAAGTTAAAATTTACACTCTTTATTCACTTTTATTCATTACTGCCATTTCTCGAGTTTCAAACTACATAACCTTTGACCAAAATCTTCTCTAATCATACAACTAATCGAGAAATCATATTTCCGCTTTTCCAGAGTCAAATTATATAAACTACGTATCAATATAATTTTAAGATATATTTCTCTTATCATATTAATATGAGAAAGATTGCAACTTCTAATACTTTTATTATAACTTTCGAACATCTAACATTTAAATATTTAATTTAACTTTAAAAATTGACCAAATTAACTCTTATAACATAAAACGTGACAAGTAAAATGATACAATCTAAAACATAAAACGTGACAAGTAAAAAATAATACAACGAAAACATAAAACCTGACAAGTAAAATGATACAAACGAAAATATAAAACGTGACAAATAAAATAAAATAATAAAAATATAAAACATAACAAGTAAAATAAAACAACAGAAATATAAAACGTGACAAATAAAAATAAAACAACGGGAGAAGCCGTCTTTAGGGTTCCAATAGAGACCATAGGCTCTAAAGAAAACACAATTGAGGTTGAAAAAGAAATAAAAATTAAAACAATTCTAATTGGTTTAGATAGGGCGGCAGATTCTTTTTAATATAATCTTTTAATAAATTTTTTATTAATCTTTTTTATATATAGACTAATAAACACTGGATACTGATGATTAAATTTAATTTGTTTATTTAATTATTAAAAAAAGGCATGGGTGGCACAATATACTTTAACTAATTTAATAATAATAAAAACCCACTTACATACACAGTTTATATTCAGTGAACAAAGCTTCACCAATATCAACAAACTTGAATAAATTAATAAAGCAAATTGCTGTATATAATAAATATAAATAAAAATATTACAAGTTCCAATACCAATAGTGACTACAACTTGATCACCCTCAAACCCTAGTTAAATATCTAACATTTTTCTTCTAAAATGATTACTGTAAGAATACAGAAAACCTACTCTCTCAGCCTACTTTTACATATCGAATTTCATTTCTCGATAGTTAAATTATATAATTTTAAAATATTTTATTATATTAATTAAAAAATTATAATTTATCATATTTTTCGTAAGAGTTTATCGTTTGAAGTTACAAATAAAGCCCAGACCTCAGGTCATGTGTCTGAAAAGTTCAGCATGAGAGTAAAATTCGACAACTTCATCGGTTTGGCATCGATTTTACTTTAAAAAATTAACTCAATCTGTTGATTTTGGTCCTCGATTTTGATTCAATTTTAGCAGTGATGGACCAAAAATAATGTTACAAAAAAACATTTTATGTAAAGGAGATACATTACTACACAAACATATATATATATATTTGTGTGTGTGTGTGTGATGGTAAAAAAAAATTAAAAATAATAATAAAATTGGTGTAATAAGATGAAGGTCATACCTACAAATAAATATACTTCAAATGATGATTTTAAGCACAACCCAAAAAAAAAATCCAACAAAATAATCATTTGCTTCAAAATTGGGCAACCAAAATTGCTAAAAGGGAAATCCATATGAAATTCTAGGGCACAACAGGGTGAAACAACTACAACGACAACAACAATGCAGATTTTATCCCTATCTTAAGAAAGTAGAATGACTGTTTTCGAAAGACCATTGACTGAACGAATGATAAAAAGATAACAGTAACAAGTAGAAACAACTCCATGGTGAAACAACTTGAATTTTCTTCAAAATTTGCCCAAGACATAACAAAGACGACAAAGTGAATCACAACATAAAAAGAAAATGTGAGAACCCTAACGAGTACCCCATGAAATAGTCGAGGTACATGAAAGTTAGCCTGCTTGAAAACCACCATAAGAAACAATTAGTTAAAGCATTAAGTAATCATTTGAGTCGAAACAACACGAACAAAGAAGGTTAAAAGGGAGCTCCCTTCAGTCCAAGCACAGATAAAAAGGAAAGAATTTATCTCCCGCATCATTCACACATTCACAGTAGTACAAGAATACATATTTTCTACTGTATTTGAATGAATGAGTCGGCAGATAATTCAAATCCTTCATCTACCTATGAGTGGACTAAAGGAAGCTCTCTTAAACCATCTTTCACATTACATCTCAATGAACTAATTCAATCACAAAGAAGTTAGAATCTCAAGATAGGGGATTCATAACTCTTATAACTATCCTTTGGGTGCGCATAGGATAAGCAATAGCTCGCAAATCACACATAAGATATAAACCGCACTAGGCAAGTCTCCTGCAACGAGCTCGACTTAGAAGGCCAATCTCTTAACAAGATTATTAACATGTTATAGCATATAACATTTGAGGTTACTAGTCTCACTTTTTATATGGACAATTAGTAGTTATCTATACATAAAGTGACACTACAAAATGAAAAATGTTGTATTTGAAAAAGTGGTTAGAATCAATTTTACAAATTTGGAAAAGTTCAACTTAAAGTTGGAGTGAAAATTAACTACAATATATAACTTAACAATTTTTGAAGCAAAACAAAGTTGAAAAAATGAAATGTTATGTCCAAATGGATCTTGAATCAAACCTAAAAGGACAACATTATGTCCCTCCTAACCAATTTTATTGTTATGAGAAGAACCAAAATATAGGGTTACCTTATACTCCATTTATAACTTCATATTAATATAATATGCTAGCAAGAACCCTAATCCAAATTGCTAAAAAATGCAGACATTAAAGGAGGACCACAACAACATACAATAACATATCCAGTGTAGTCTCACAAGTGATCAGGCATGCTAAGTGTAGAACGTAAACAGATCTTATTTGTATCTTTGTGGGATAGAAAGACTGTTCTGATCCGTAAAAGGATGATCACAACAACACCATACCCAGAGTAGCCTCACAAATGGGATCCGCAAAGAATAGGATGTATGCACATTTTACATGTATCTTTGTGAGTTAGCTAGACCATTCCAATCGGTAAAAGGACGACGACGACAACAACACCATACTTAGAGTAGCCTCACAAGTAGAGTCTGCAAAGTGTGCAAGATATGCAAATTTTACCTCTATCTTACTGAGAGATTGAGAGACTGTTTTGAATTGACCTCTGACCGTAAAAGGACAAATATAGCTAAAAATACCTTCAAGAAGATTCATTAAATTAAAATTGGAACAATACAGAGAAGATTAAAACACATATATCAAGAGATTGTAGAAGGATAAGAGGAAAACAACAACAACAACAACAAAACAAATGAAGGGCAAAAACCAAAATCACATAAAATATTAAAAGCCATTTAATTACCAATATATTGATAGCAAAAAGAAAATTATATTCTTCTAAATTAAAACAAAAAAAAAAAAAAGGAAAC